>JARHVA010001756.1:2902500-3122455 GCA_037957365.1 Torreya grandis
TTAGTGATGAAAAATATAGTGACTTGGAGGATTATGCAGTGATGACATTGAAAATACCATCAATACAGGGCCTAAATATATATCTAATTTTGTTGAAGACAATATGGTTTTTAAATAAAAATGTTCTAGCATAAACTATGACATAACCCAAGGTTTTATAATGCATGTGATATAATATCATAAAATATATTCTAAGATATTACAATCATTGAATTTCATTGTAATGGTTTAAAATGTGGTAAACTTATGTTATGAATGCTCAAACTTTCTAAAACCCAAGAAACAAATAGATAAGATAATCAATAAATGGTTTAATGTCAACCATTAAGAACCCTAATGGTCAAATGGAGTGATCAATTACATGGGTGTCACTTGTACAGGTTAGCAAATAAATTTTAAATTTTAGGAGTGTTGGTGTTAAATTGATCTATTTGTGCTCATTTGCAAAAAAATATGTTGTAGAGGTAATAATAAAAAATGTAATTAAAAGAGATATGGTATAATTTTAAGGATTTTATTTTAATATTATTGGTTTTCATATAGGTAGATAAATCAAATATTGATGTAAATGATGCTTCCTACTTAAATGATCTCTAATATAATGGCATGCTTGGAAATTGGAAAATATAGATGGTTCTCCCATCAATGTTAGATTAAAAAAGGACCCAAAATATATTAAGGTCATCACGTGGAATTAATAATAAAAATGAAAAACCCACTTGGTATAACTAATTTATTTTTATGTAACTAGTTACAATCAATCTAAAAAACTGATCAAAATATCCTACAATTCTTAAAAACATAAAAAGTTGAATGCCACTCTACCCATTTTATCATATCAAAACTTGATGGGGATACATAATGGTTAATTTTTTTAGATGAAATGGTAAATTTGGAGCATAATGAAAATAATACAATCTCAAAAAAAATACATTAGTTGATTGAGTTTTCTATGGTACAATACTTAATCCCTGAAAGAGCATGATATAAATAAATTTGTGTTGGATGTTTTAGCAATAAATACCATATTTAAGGTGGGTTATGAATATATGGAGTTAAAAATTATTCAAATTTAATGATATAAATATTTTTCAAAATGTGTGGCATAAATATTATGGGTATCCAAATAAAAATGTATATATTCATAAATTAGATTGGATAAATGGTGATAGGCATATAATAAATGGTAACACTAGGAAAAAGAAACAAAGGTGAAATAGCACCACATAAAGTAAATTCATATCAACAATAATTGAGATAAATCGAAATATTTCTCCAAAATTGACTCATTATATAGGATAGGATGGAATCAATGTTCCCAAAATACTAGTTCTTACATTTGATATAGATAATTTAGTATAAAAATAGTGTAGTGAAAAGATCAATTTGTTGAAATGTCCTCCTGTGTCATAGCGAAGATTCAATAGGATAATTAGAGAAAATTTTGAACATGTTTTTATTTAAAATAAAAACTTCACCAATTTTATGATTTTAAAAATATGTACAACAAACATAAATCCATCATATGCCTATAGGCATTATAAAAAATTGAAGAGGAATACAAATTTCATAAAAAAATACATTCAAATTTATTATGCACATTACTATTTCCAAAGAAGTAATAGACAAAAATATTTGTATGCATTTTACATGATAAAATGGACAAAATGAAAACTTATATAACAAGGATTATAAATAAATCTAAGTTAATAATTAATGTTAATAACCTCATAGTTACTTTAAATAATACATGGACACAAGATTGGGGTTTTGATCACTTTGGTCTACCATTTTTTGAACATGGAGAAAATTAAAAAGTCACATCATTGGCTTTGTGTCTCATCAAGCTCAAGGATTAAGTCACTAATGAATATGATTATTTATTATAAAATAGTAATGAATCATCAAAACATCCATTTCATGATGTACTATTAAAAAATGAAGTGCATGAAAAATGCTAAAATTTACAAATATAAATGGTCAATTATGAAGCAGTTAGTGTTATAATTACAAATACTAAATTTGGAAATCAACTATCAATCTTATGCTTAAAACTAGATAATTCTTAAAGTGATAAAAATAATCATATTCTACTTACATTTACATCTATTATAAAAGAAAAAAAGGTATTAAAAATTATGTATGTAATCTTCCTTCTAGTGGGACACATTCATGATGATATAGATTGGATTTTCAAAAAATTAGAAGCATTATTATGGATTTTTAGACACATGTTTTCCACATATCATGGACACCCAAGAAACATGCTAAGATGTATAAAGTTCATTCCATCCTTACCTTATTAAATAATATTATGACTTCAAGGCCTTTATGGAGCCACATGTATTGGATGGAAAACACAAGATCATGGATATTAACAAACTTGGGATGTTTAGGTTCCATATTGTGGATGGCATACCAGAGCCAGAATATAAACAAATTATAAAATGTTTACAATGAAATCATCCAATGCATAAATAGCATATAAAATATAATGGTGAACTAAAATTATCATAAGAGAAACCTCTTTTGGTAGCTTTAAAATAATTCAAAGACATAAAATTTCCAAAAAGGGACTAAAAAAAATTATTAAACTTTGGGGGGAAATCACAATGGGTAGAGGTAGATAATATTGGCTTCTAAACATAATGTGTAAGTAAAATGTTTTATGTGAATTGGTAATAATAATTTTGAATTGTATTAGGATTCCATATGATTGTTTATTTCCAAAAACAACCCAATACAAAGATTTTTATGACCAAATAACTAGATCCATAAAGTTTCACAAGGAACGCTATTTTAATAAATTTATCCCAAGTAATAATGATATTTATTTTGAGCCTATTTCTTAAGGACATAAATAATCATTTGGTCCATTGAAGGATGTTTACATGGGACATAAGAATTCAATATCATTATCAAGTGAACATGAAAATGTATGTATTGGAAGGTTAGATGGGGATATTTACCTTAAAATTAAATTTGATAATGTGACTAAATTTTTAATGCTTCAATATTGAAAACCTTTGGGGATATAAAACTATGCAACATTGTATCATTATTTTTTTAGTCCAAATAAAACATGGAAAAAATTAGAAAAAATTAAATATGATATTGATGTAGATAATATCATTTAGGCATGGACACTAGATAATTTTTAAAAATTAGAATCTATTAAGATACTCGATAGAGGACATGAGGCCACTAAATCATACCCTAAACTACTTAAACATGGTAATGATTATTAAATTGGTGAAGCTATTCGAGATCATAAATTGATATGTGATATCATCTTGGCTTGAGATGTTGGTTTTTTATAGAGTGAACTTTGATAATAATTTTAATTAAATGTATTATTATTTAATAGGAATGGAGGATTTATATTTATTTCATCTAATTATTTGTCATTAATACATTTTGAATGATGTTAAGACCTTATATCATTTTAGTATTATTTTTTAAATATGATTGGAAGATAAATATTTATATCATTAAAAATATTTTTGATAAAAAGTATTCAAGTAATAATATATTAAGATTAATATTTAATTATGTAATTAAAATATTTGAAAAACTACAACTAACATTATTATATTTAAGTTTAGGTGAGATGAGCCAATATAAATGTACTGTAAGTTTGAGAATTTACATTTTTTGATGTGTATTTTAATAAAAAAATGGAAATATATGGCAATGAAAAATAAAAAGGGATACAAAATGTTGATCCTTAAGAAAATTATATCTAGTTTTAAAGGCTTGGGTGCTTTTGCCCTATTTTTAAAATTCATCTCTCCATCTAGCATTATATTTATTTTTTTGTGGCATATATCAAATTAGATGTGATAAAGGAAAGAGATGATGAATGTAAATATGAGAGGAGTAAATATATTTATACATGGCATTCTTTTTATCTCAAGTTTAAAGAGTCCCATAAAACTAAAGTGACTTTACTCTAAGTCTGCATGTTTGTTGTTTCTTTATATTCTCATTTAAATTAAATTAATTCACATTTGTGGATTTAATACAAATAAAATATAAATATAACACAACTAAAAAATTAATAAATCACATTTCATTACTTTAAATAATCATATAATGTCATAAAACACATGGAAATCAGAATGCAGCCAAAGAGTCCCAAAGTCATGGAGGTCTCTTTTTTCTTGTTGAGGTGGCCCAAAAAAATGGTGTGTATCCATTGAAAATTTAAATACACTTTATATCTCCACATGTGGTATTTTTAATGAAAGAAAAATATCAATGTATTGTGATCATATCCCAAATTTAACAAATAATTTAGCACGTATAACGGGTTGAACAAATTTGTGATAGAAAAGTGCATAGACATAGTGACTACAATGGGATAATTGCATAAAAAATTCATGAACACTATTGTATCACTGATGTATTATGTGATCATGTCTCCAAAATAAACTAAATTCCATGCAAGGTACCACTTAATTCCATATCTATGATTTTTACTTTGTATGAATTACAAGTTAAATTAAATATTACTAGATAATTTAGAGTCATCTCCATTTTTCATGATGCATAGTTAGATTTTTTCCTATTAATTTTATTATGACTGACATGGCCTAAATATGATGATCAACCCTACATATCATGTAATTTTAATATGGAAATTATTTTTTCAACATTTTCATTTAATATATATATAATTCATAATGGAAAAAAGAAATAATATAGAATATATATTTTTATTTTTAACCCTAAATTTCTAGATTGAGGTTATCTAGGGTTAAAAGGATAGAGATAACCTAAGGTACAAGGGTGATAAACTATCTATTTATTAGTACAATTAGATACTAAACTTAGATATAAAATATGTTGAATGCATTATACTAATATAGGCTAAAAATAGTAAGTAAAACTATCCTAGATATGAAAATGACAAAGAATTAATCTATTTTGTTGGTTCTAGTGCTGTCTAATTTTTGGATCTAGAACAATTAGGGAGAATACTAGAAGATGATTCTATAATAATAGCCAAATTTTGGATTGTTTTCCTATAGATTCGTAGACATTAGTGTCAACCTAAGATCTTTGCATAGATGCTACTTTTTGAACATGACATAAGTGTCTTATATGAAAGAACTACTATAAAAATATGAAACCACCTAGATACTTATGGGTTTATCTTCACCTTCACTCTAGTTCATTCAAATATGGGTCATAAATTGTCACTCATGAAATTTCAAAATTCTAATTATTTATCTTCATAGAAATCTTGGAGGAAAATGGGTTAGTGGGTACATAATGTTAAGATAACCCAAATAACCCTCTGTCAATGTCAATGACCTACATAACTAATAATTTTATGAGGGCCTCTAACTAATGTCGTTATCCCCTCTGTGTTGGATTATGTGTGAATCATGTAATATGTGGAAAAAATTAAAATAGTGACTTAGCATGTAACAAGGAAAATTGGCCTCTTAGGTTACTCCTTCATCACCTCATATTTGTATGTGTTTTTTCTATGACTAATATGATAAAATAAGAAATCTATGATTTATTGAGTGCTTAATTGAATGCTTTTGATAGGTTACCTTTGTTTGTGTTAGGTGAAGAATAAATGAGGAGTGATCATGAATATATACCACTCTTATCAAGAAATATATCACATTAAATCACTTAGGCCAACCATTATAATACATTTCATTTTTAAATTAGATGACTGTAGGGAACTAGACACTTACATCAGAGCAGGACTCCTACATTGACATAGGTGTTTATCCATTATTCTAGTGTCTAGGTAAAAATAAAGTAGGTATAGACTCAAAACTTATAAAGGTGTGAGATAAGTAGATTTTAATCATTCAAGGAAAGATAAAAGGTCTGGGTCATCAACATCAAACTAGTTGAACCAAGAGATAGGCCATTAAGATAGAGCATATGTGAGACTTTTGAAAGTGGAAAAATTTTAAAATTGAGAGGCACAACTAAGGTCTATGTTTTCCAAGTGTAAACAACTAAGTTGATATATAATCCATAAATATTATCTACATTTTCCCCTCATTTAATATAGTAATGAAATTTCTATTTTAAAGGATAAAAAATACATAACTAGGTGTGTATAACACACCTTGCCTTTGCTTAAGTCCAACTTGAGTGATTTTCATGTGACTGAAATACAACCAAGATAATGATATATTACATAATTATTTCATGGAATCCTAAATTTAAAATATTTAAATTGAAAGAGAAAGGTTTATAAGTATACTTGTGTATCAATTTAATTACCTTGCCTATTGACATGTTGATTTGAAAAGATATATCAGTTTAAGACTTTGAAATTGATATTAGGACACACACACACACACATGTAAAGTACATATATATAAGTATATATGTTGAAATATATATTCAAAAGCACATACACCTAACCTTGGAGAAAAGGTGAGTTTCCACCTGACTATTGAGATTAGGTCAACCATGCAACCCAATCATACTTATATCCTAGTGAGCATGAGTGAAAAAATTAAAATCATACTATAAATTTAGTAAGTGTGGATGATATAATATAGTTCAACTTGAAAACTTACAAATATTGAGTGATTTAATCACCTTAATGATACGAAAAGTGAATCAACTACTAATGTAGATTGGCTCAATATAGTTCATAATAGTTCATCTTGGTCAGTGACAACAATCTATGAGAGTGTTTTAAAATATGAAAATGATTTTTATTTTAAATTATGAGGTTCAAATTACATATAATATTCACCTTATGTATGTATCTTGTTGAAACTATGTATAACAATGGTACCATTGTATAGAATTCTACCACAACTATGAATCTAAATTATATAAATATGTGCTTTGACCAAATTACAAACTATGTAAGGGTGTGGGGAATGATTCCAAATCATTCCTACACTATATATGTAGAAATATGAAAACTAAAATAAGTTTCAATTTGGAGGACATGTCCCCATAGAATGCCACCACTAAATCTAGGTGTCCCAAATACTGAATAAGTGTGGAGAACATGCTTCCAAAACATGCTCCCACTGAATCTCAAACTATGAAGGTGTGGAATACATGAATATATAACATTCCCACACTAAATATAAAAATTCATATAAGTTATAAATATATAATAAGTGATTATAATATGATTCTAAAGCATGCTCCTAATGGATCTAAAAATTGTGCCAAATGTGAAGAAATTGTGGAGAACATGCTTCCAAAGCATGCCCCCACTAATTTTAAAACTATGACAAATGTGAATAACATGCCTCTATGTCATGACACCATTTATATGTCCCCCATTTCAGGTGAGGGAAGAATATAAATTGGTAGTTAGTTCACCTCAAAAGGATAAGATAACTAAATAATCTATGAATGTAACCATGTAACATAGATAAGAACATGTCTAGGTAAATGTAACCATGTAGCATAGATAAGAACATGTCTAGGTAAATGTAACATTGGAGTGCATAGAAAAATGTGATCACATGAAGGCATAAGATTTATGATAAATATCATGGAAAATTATAGATAGTAATAGTACAAGCTCAAAAAGAAAACAAGAACACACACAAGAGTGCTTAAAAGGAAGTCAACCTATAATGGTCCTAAGAGACTGTGAACAACGGGAATGTTCAAATGTTGCACAATCTAATGGACATGACTTAGACCAATGTCCAAAAAATTAAGTATGAAATATTAAAATTTACATACAATACTAAATGAAATATTTAAATTTTAAAAAAAGCATACATAGGCATGAGGGCAATAAATAAAGGTATATTCAAATGTTTGAACAAGCAAGACAATAACAAGGAAAGACACTCAAGGAAGTGAATAAAGGAAATCATAAGTAACTAGTATAAACATATCATATTATATCATGGATCAAATGTGTTAGAAAAAAAATCCAAGTGCATAACATATCAAGTACCCTGTGAAATATATAAGCATTGATGAAGGCATGTGTAAGTACATAAATCAGCTCAAACATGATAATGTAAATTTACCATTTATTGATATTACTTTTAAGTATCATGATTGTAGAGGTGGATGCCCCCAATGTACATATGACATGAGTAGAGAGAGTGACTAGCATCCAAAATAGGAATAGATCATCTATCTGTGTATGCATGTATCACACTCTAGTAGAAGCATGACACACATGTCTTTGTAAAAGTAACTAATACTCCATCCAAAAACATGAAACTAACACATGGATGCCTAGGATATAATAGAGTATGTATGTGCCAAATTTTTTTTTGGATTTTTTAATGTTTTTGGTATTTTTAGAATATTTTAGTATGTCTAATCAAGGAATCCCTCATCATCTTAAAGTGTAGGACCACCTATAAAATTTCTCAATCTTTTTTATATTGATATAATGCTACATATTCAATTTTTTATCTAATGGTTTACCTAAAGCCAATGTTGTAGGAAAATAATCATAGCCATCATGTTGTATGTATATGTATGTACCCATACCAATAAAAAGTAACACACATGTTTGTAGTATCGAGATTAACATTCCACTCAACTAGGCAATTTCATCCAAACTTTAGTTTTAAATTGGTTTGTAATTTAATATCCAATGGTGAAAGATTACACATATGGGCCATAGGCTATAAGTAATTGAATTCATCCTCGAGTTTATAGAATTAATGGAGAGTATATTAGTTTATATGTAGTATGTCCCAATTATGTGAGAAATGTGGTACCATGAGTTGTATCCTACTTGTTATTATAAAAATAGAGATGGTAGAATTATACCCCATCAATATTTGTAGTAATAGTTAAATATTTATACTTTGATCATTTTGAGAGAGAATTTTATTCTAAAAGATATAAAGTATTTTAACTTTTTCTCATGGTGAACACAATGTGTATGAATCCTTCATTCTTATATTTATAAATAAATTAAATTATAAGTGTCTCAAATAGACTCTCACTTTTAGTCAGTTCAGTGAGCCAAATTAGTGAACACTTGGGAAAGTGGTGAAAAGTAATTAGGGAGACGTTTAAAAGATTTTTTGTTGAAAATAATGGTATGGAATCATTTTAAATTTTTCATTACATATTTCTCTTGGATCATTTATGAAAATTTAGGAGTTTTGAATGCCAAGTGGAGAAGGTGCATGTAAATGAGCCTTTTGGAAACTGCCAATGATGATTTTGCATGTACACAAGAATAGGGATGGTCACGGACCAATCCAATGTATGTGGTGGATTTTTTGTAACCCCTTTTTCTCAGACCAACCATCATAATTGACCATATTCAAGGATAGGGGCAGTTTTGAAAGGAAACTTAGGTGGGTAATTCTTATGCCAAAATGGCAATTTTGTGGCATGTTTTGCTATCTTTATGACTTGTTTTGGAAAAGTATACACTATGACATGTAATATATCAACCCATCTTTCTTAAACATTCAATTTTAATTAATTATCTTATATGGACACATGTCCAAATGACTCTTGGACTGCCCTTCTCCCTACCTTACCTTTTCTTCTATAAATTTTGGCCTTTTGGCTATTGTATGGATCTCTATGCTTTGGTATGTCAAATCCCTACGAAAATGGTACCTTGAATCAATAAATACAATTTTTATACCTCATTAAAATATTGAATTAAGTGCACATTCTTGGTATTAGTCTTATGTAAGTGTAATTTCCTTTACCTTCACATGTTGATTCCATTGGTACCTAGTGTATTGTGATTTCCTTCTTGCAAGTCAACAAGAAGTGTCTTAAGAGAATGCAAGTGTAAGTGAGTAGGATACTTAGTAGAGTGTCTTAAAATTCCTATTGTTTAGTTCCTCCTATCTTATGTCATTTCCAAGACCCCATGTTGAAACACTAAAGTGAGAGGGGAGATTGATGTTGAATGGAGTGTATGTGCTATTTGTCCTTAGTTTCAAGTATATGTTAAAGGAATGAGTAGATAAAATATTTTGGTGCATCACCTCTAGTGGAATAGGTTTACTTTCAGTTATTTTAGCCCTTTTCATACCCCTAAGTTATTAGTAGTAGGAATATGAGATTTAACAATGCATATAGGGGAACTAGCCCCTAATGTAGAGATCCACCCCAAAATAGGGATACCCTCAGACCTGGGGTGGTTCCATTGTGTCACATTAGTGAGGATAAGTTTGTCCCATCTCCTCATTGGGTGAATTTAAGTGACAACACTAATGTTGTCATATAGAAAAGGGTTTGAAAGGGGAAAATGGATCCTAAGAATGGTAAAAGGTGATGCACTAAATAGAAATAGGAAACTCCCATAAGCTTAAATCCACACTAGATCTAAGGGATACAATTCTAGCTCACACAACCTGATAATCTAGCTTAGTGCATAAGTGTTTCATAGACTAAGTTTAGGTAGAACACTAATCCAGACCTACAATATCTTAGAAACACCGTAAAAAAGGTTAGAAAGGAGGACAATGGATAAGAAGTACTCTCCTTTATAATGCCATCATCTACAACTTACTAAACATAGATCTAAGGCAAGAGATAGGTAAAGAAAGTCTTTTATTTCATCAAGAGGTAGTTCTTACAAATTCTTGACAAGGTTTAACCTAATCAAGATGAGCATATTTTACAATATCTTAGAGAGTCCCCTTCTCTTCAATACCAAATAGTCCTTATGAGAGTCTATAATCTGAGAGAGAGAGCTTACAAATGGGAAATAATGGGTAATATAGAGAAGCAGAGAAGAGAGAAGAGGTAGCACATTAACCAAGAACAATCAATGAGCTAACACTAAGATGTAGGGGAATCATATAAGGACCACAAAAGTATTTAAATTTTGTCTTATATTGGTATATAGGTGTCTTATAGTTTTTAGAGGTCAATTTAAGTCCATAGGAGGAGTCTAGTTGCTCTTAAGAGGTATATAATTTGAACTATTTAATTTCTTGCCAAAAGTATTGTTTGAAAATTTGAATAGTGTTAAGTCTTGTCTAATGAGTTTTATGCATTTTGAGAGGGTGAAAAGATGTCACAAACATGTCAAGTGGATTTAGACCCTACATAAGTTTCATAACATTTTCATGAGTCAAAATTCAAAGTAAAATGTAGTCATATTATGTAAAATCATGAAAAATGCAATGTAACTAAGAGACCATATGAAGGGAAAGTTGGCAAGATTCAGTTATGCATTTTATTAGGAGTTAGTTTATGTCAATGAGATTGAGAATCCATTAAAATATAGAGGATGGAAAATGTACTGACAAGATTGGCAATAAATATATGATGTAATTTTTGTACAAACCTTATTGTTGAAATAATGAAGAAACAAACCTCTATTCAAGGTCTTTGAAATCTTGCTATTTGCATTATTTAGATGATGAATATATAAATTAAGATTGATAGTATAATTAAGAATGGATTTGTTTTATTAATGTTGAAAGATTAATGTATATTCAAGGAGATACCCATGTTCTAGAAAAAGAACATTTAAACCTCGTAATTATTAATTTTGTTTGTATACAAAATAATTCATCCATAATGAAGGGTCAAATATTATTTGATAATGATTACAAGTGTTATTTTTGAAGTTGTTTTTTAATGTTTATGAAGTTATAGATGCAAGGGTGATAATAGGATCATTTGTTAATCAGAGATATGAATACATAGACCCCTATGTGATGAGGGAGTCTCTGTTCATAAACTATGTTGAACAACTATTTCATAACAATGTTGGTGGACTATATCAAATGTGTAAAAGGGTTGAATTAGTGTTACTAAAGATTTTAGGATTTATAAACCATCAAGAACCCCCTGTATTTGTATCAACCTTGTTATGTTCACATAGACTATGTGTTTATTTCATACAAAAAATGTTTTTCCATTGATTGACTTGAGTTATGGAGACTGAGGTAAATATTTTGAATGTTATTAAAGGTTTCTGGATTCTTGGCTTGGCATATTACCTTGAGTTGTTATTCATAGAAAGATGCAGGCATGTAAAGTGTCAAAACTTTGACATAGACAAGTATGTTTTGAGCTAAAAAGGTGTAACAATGGAATGGAAATGTGAACCCTTGGGTTGTAGATTGTGAATAAGGTTTAGACAGACCTAAAAATCATTTTACAATTCTTTGAAACTCAAACAAATGTTCATAATTGATATTAGTGTGTTCTTGGGCACCTATAGTTCACCATAACCCTGAACTAGGGTTTAGACAAAGAAACTCATTTTGTGGAGAAATAAATAGGTTAAAAATCCTAAAATTATCTATTTAGATAGGTCTCAATAACCCTAAAGATATTTCATTGTTTTTAGGATGAGTGTACAAGGTTTTGTACCATTTTGGATGCTTAGTAACTAGATAGGGTTCAGATTGCCTAATTAGGCCTAGGTAGAATGCTAAAAGGTTCTGGAAGGAGGATCTAAATGGTGAGTTAAGTAATGAAAATGAATTAAGAGGTCAAGTTAATTATAGGGTTATTTAAACTAATGTTATAATTCAAGTTTGAGATCATGATTTTCTATACCATTTGAAATTTCTCAAAATAGGGCTATTGGGATTTGAGAAATGTGTGCAAAGTTATGTAATAGAAGAAGTTGATATTTGAAACTAGTTGGTGAGTTTATGAATGGGTTTGAAAGGATATTGAAACCATAAAACAAATCCTAGATAGATAAATGAAAACCATATGAATCTTAACATCCTACATGAGAAGTGAGACTAGGAACCACTGTTAGAGAAGTGCATCAAGAGGAAAAGTATAGAGTTGTTTAAAACATGGTATAGCTCTAAATCACACCAACTCTCAATGAATGATCCTCCATATTTTGATCAAATCAGAGCTAATACATTATATAAAAGATAAACTTTATTTATCCCAATAGTCTTTGAATATTCTCATTGGTTGAGAGATCCACTAGAAGACAAGTGTTTATTTACATTATGAGTCATGACTAAGTCTGTTGGAGAAAATATATTTATGGTAATGAATAGTATTGAATGTTTTGACTACTTTTCTAACCACCAAATATCTTTACTCTAATCTTCTATGCCACTTGCCACTTGCTTTGTTTGTAAGAAAAAAATATCCATATCCATGGACTTGACAGAGACATGATTAAGTCTACTTTAAGCAGCTATATGTACCTACTTGTTGAGGAAATGACTATTTCAAAGGATGTGACCATATCAAAAGATCAGACACTCCTTTCATTAATCACAAATCTGCCCCTACTTCAAAATTGATCATAGATTTACTATAGATGAAAACCAATCCCATTTATTGGTTTTCATATAGTCATAATTGTAATGGAGATAGGTAAGTTGTTTGATCTCATTTCAATAGATATCTACCCATATTTGATCTCTATTAGGCATAAAAAGACCTATTTTTACCTCTAAGAACTTATGGAAGGTGATAAATTATTATATACATGGATCACTTTTAAGAGACCATGAACATAGTTGTAAAACATTAATGCAATCTCAATGAACAAGGTATACAAGTTATGAACCCTCACACCAAGTCTAAACTAGCTTCAATGGCATCCCTTTCAGATATCTACTCTATTTCAACCTAGGTCACATTTTTTATTTATGAAGTCCCTAGATTTTGGATTTTAACATTGCTCATCAATCTTGATATAGGTCCTTAAGAAAATATGACACTTGTCTGATTTGCATTGATCCTCAAGATCCTGAAGTTAGTCCATCCATTCCTTTGCTTGTGACATATGGTAGCTTCATATTCATTCTAGGATATGCTAACTCTATGACCTATTACTCACTATGGATTAGCATCCCCATGATTGGAAGAGCACCATTGGATCTACTTTGTCATGCATGGCTCAAATGTGTACTTTTGATTTATCTATAAATTATCATGGTTGTGACATTGGAAACTATGCATTTATCTTTGAGATGCAATAAACTTTTAACTTCAAGCTTATTTTTTATCTATGAATGAATGATTTAAACACACTCCATTGGATCTTTGGGACCTCATGATGTCCTTAGGTTACTACTCATCATTATATCTTTAATCTAATTGAATGTCAACCATTGATCTTATTCCATGCACTTATTGATTAATCACATGTCATTGATCTATGATCTGATCAAGAAATATTTTCACACTTGTCAATTGTACATTCATCCTTAAAAACATTTGAATCCAAATGGCTATTTCATGAGGCTTAAACTTGATGTCCCTGTGCATTTATTACTTAGTTGGATAAATTTTGAGTACTTATAGCTTGAGATAGAAAAATCATCAAGATGCCAATTTTATAGAGAATGTTCAAGGCTTGAGAAACATCATGTCCATGAAAATCTTTGACCCTAGTTAAATTTTCAAGTGAATCTATCAAATGTGTAACTAAACTGATTTGTTCATCTCTACATGACATGTTGAGATGGTCTGGATATTTTAGGCTTGATCTATAACTTTAAAGGCTCAAAATGAGTTTATGAGACTTGTAAAACCTGATTTATGTCCATGAAGGTCATGATCATCATGAGAACCTGTTGATCCTTTTCACCTTACAATCCTAGACCTTCTTTCAAGACATTTGATCACTTACTCAACTAAGAACTCTAATTAGCTGATCAATCTATATAAATACCTCTTTAAATTGATCCATCTAGGAAAATTTCAATGTGTAGGCCAAAATTAGATAACATTTTAGGTGGCATCCTAGGGTTGCATGCATGTTATGTAAATACTAGTGGCATTAAACTAATCCATTAGGCATGTAGATTCATAGTATTTTCTCTCATCTATCATGAAACTAACTCAAGGCTACCCCTTTTCCAAAAAAACCTCCTCTTGAAATAATATGAAACAAAAGGAACAAAAAAAAGTTACCAAGGCACTTATTGAAGGGAAACATTGAACATGAAAGGAAACTAACCTAAAAATAATTAAGAGAAACTAACCTACTAAATAAATGTGCACATAGGCACTTAGAGAAAAGTAATAAATCTAATATAATATACATAATATTATACATCAATTTACAAGCACCTCCTTCTTGGGTCAAATGGTAAAGTTTTAGTATCATTCACTTGTAACAAATAAAGATGAAAAATACCTTTTTTTCGAGGTCCAAAATTGGTAAACCAAGCAACTTGATGGCTAATCCTTTTGATATTCTCTCTATCAAATGAAATGGAACAAACATGTCCCTAATGTAGACATTCTACTCCAATTCTTACAAGCTTGGTTCATGTTGGACTACAGGAAAACTTGCTTGATATTGCTCATCACTGTTGAGAAAGCCTTGCATGAAGACTTCATTTAAGTTCTTGGGAACAAATGCACTTGGTCCACTTGGTGGTTCAAAAAGACCATATCCTTCCCCCTTGTCGTTATGTAATTTAGGACTGTTCATGCTTAGATCAACATGTTCATAGGTTCCTAAAAGAAGGACATGTCCCTTAATCTCTTCTAAATCTTTGGTTATGGCATTGAATTGCTACCATAACCCTTCAAATTTCTCACTAGTATGTTCATCAAACTGCGTCCCTTAATCATTTGAGATGTCTCTTCCATCAAACTCACTCAATATTTCATTTTGATTTTCAACTACAAATGAGGGCTGACTTACCATACAAGGTTTAAGATATCACACCTATCTTTCTCAAGTTTTTATCTACTTTCCTCTTGCTCTAACATATTAGTGTTATCCTTAAATGACACCTCAGGTTGAAGTGGACCAACCTCAAGCACCTAGTTCTGATCCTCTTCTTGATCTATATAGAATGAACCTTTAGTATTCCATTCAAATTTTACTCTATTTTCAACTAGATAATTATCCTAATCAAGATCTAGTTCATTAATGTCAAATCCATACCAATAAGGTTGGTTTAAACTTGATTCTTCACCTTCTAAATGAAGTGGGTTGCCTATCATAATCTCCTCTTTAGGCTCACCTATGAATGCAAGATCCTCCTTTATCTTTTATAAAACAAGCTCTTTATCCAAGAGTGATATGGTGGGAGGGTGAATAATTTCACCTCACTTGTAGCTTAGGAGAGTGTCCTTCTAGCTAGGGACTTTGAATGGCTTTTTTGGTGGCTCTTGAATTGGTTTTTAGACCTCCACAACTAAAACATCCTCCTATATGCTCTTCTAAACTAATTTCCATGATTTAACTGAGTATGGAATAAACACTTTTTGTTCCTTTTGAATGGTTATAGGACAAGGTAGCCTCACAAGTGATAGCATGACATAGCTAGGGTTGAATGTATTGGATAATATCCATGATGTAATGGCTTCATGATCTTGAGTGGGAATGGGCATAGGGGTAGGAGAGGGAAAACTATTTGACTTAGGTTTGACATACTCTTTCTCCCACTGCTCAAACACTTTTTCAATGGATAATACCCACCCTTTAAATTCTTGCTTCTCAACATGTAGATAGTCAACTTTTTCAATTAGTGCCTATATGTTCCAAAAATCTTGCAAGAATATATTTATTCCCTCCATGGAATGAATGGTGAATTTTTGTCCAACCTTAACCCCCTCATTGATTTTTATGATTATTATACCTTGGTCCAGTATTACCTATCTGAGTTTTCACAAGGATGAGGGGGATGATTAGGAACTCTTGAAGTCTAAAATAGGTTCATAGAGGGGAAAGGACACATAAGACTAATCTAAATGAGCCAGTTGATCTTCATGAGAGAGAGAGAGAGAGAGAGAGAGAGAGAGAGAGAGAGAGAGAGAGAGAGAGAACTTACAACTATGAAAGAATGGTTAATATAGAGAAAGGGAGAAGAGAGAAGAGGGAACACATAACCAAGAACAATCAATGAGGTAGTACCACCCTTCAGTGAATGCTCCACCATATTTTGATAAAATCAGAGATAATACATCATAGAAAAGATAACCTTTATTTGTCCCAATAGTCCCTAAATCTTCTCATTAGCTAAGAGACCCACTAGAATACAAGGGTCTATTTTACATGATGAGTCATGACTAAGTCTGTTGGAGAAAAGATATTTATGGTTCTGAATAGTATTGAATGCTCTGACTAATTCTCTAACCACTAGATCTCTTTACTCTAATATTGTACATTGCTTCCCACTTAATTTCAATGGAAGCATAAATTATCCATATCCATCGACCCAATAGAGACATGATAATTCCACTTTAAGTGGCTATAGGTACCTACTTATCGAGGAAATGACTATTTTGAAGGATGTGACCATATCAAAAGATGAGATACTCCTTTCATTAATAATAAATCTACCCCTATTTCAAACCTAATTATAGGTTTACTATAGATTAAAAATAATCCCATTTATTGGTTTTCATATAGCCATAATTTTAATGGAGATACATAGGTTTCTTGATCTCATTTCAAAAGCTAGTTGCCCATCTCTGATCTCTATTAGGCCTAGAAAGACATATTTTTGCCTCTGAGCATTTATGGAAGCCAATAACTTATCATATACATGGATCACTTTTAAAATACCATGTACATAGTACTGTAATCTCAACAAATAAGGTCTATAAGTTATAAACCCTCACACCAGGTTAAAACTAATCTTTAATGGTGGCCCTTCAAAATATTTACTCTAGTTTGATCTAGGTTGAATTTGTTCTTTATGAAGTCCCTATATTTTGAATTTTGAAATTGGCAATAAATCTTGATCTAGGTCCTCAAGATTATTACACTTGTGTATTTTACATTAATCCTCAGGTTCCTGTAGTTAGTCCATCCACTCCTTCACTTACACGACATGGTAGATTCATATTCATTCCTAGGATATGCTAACTCTTTGACATATCACTTTATATTTATATAATCCCTATGATTGGATGAACACCATTGGATCTACTTTGTCATTCACCATCGATCTTCCTTTGCATAGCTTAGACATGTACCATTGATTTCCCTGGTAGTTATCATGGTCATGACACTTAGTAATTATTTATTTGTCTTCAAGATTCACTAAACTTTTAACTTTGATATCATCATTGATATATGAATGCATGATTAAACATGATTTATTATATCTTTAAGACCCATTGGTATCATCAAGTTTTTTTCTCACCATTGGATCTTTGATATGATTGAATGCTAACTATTGATCTTATTCCAGACACTTTTTAACTTTTTGAATACCTATGTACCATCTATTTATGATCTAATCAAGTGATATTTAACACTTGTAAACCAAATTTTTATCCTTATAAACATTTGAATCCAAATGGTTATTTCACTAGCCTAAACTTTATGTCCCCACACACATCTTACTCTACTAGATCAATTTTGAGGACTTGTATCTTGAGATTGAAAACTCATCAAGATACCAATTTTGAAAAGAATGTTCAAGGCATGAGAAACATCATCTCCATAAAAATCTTTTACCTTTGTTAAATTTTCAAGTGCATCTCTCAAATGTGTAACCAGATTGACATGTAAGATGGTCTAGCTATTCTAGGATTGAGCCTAAACTCTCAAGGCTCAAAATGAATTTCTAAGACCGTTGAAACTTGATTTATGTCCATGAATGTAATTATCACCATGATATCCTATTTATACTTTTAACTTTGAAATCCTAGACTTGCTTCCAATCCATTTGATCACTTACTCAATCAGTAACTCTACTCAGTTGATCACTCCATACCAAGACCTCTAAAAATTGATCCATCTAGGGAAATTTTCATATGTAAGAAAAAATTATACAAAATAAACCCTAATAACATCCTATATCACCTCAATGACTTGAAAACACTCTTTTCATCTAACCACATCAAAATAAGCTTCCTAAATGTTTGAAGCATCTGACACATGCTTCCCTATTAACATGTACATCTTGGTCAACTTGAATTTTGAAAAATATGACCAATATTTTAAACCATTATCCATTCTAAGATAGAATTTATAGACTAAATTTTAATGCCTCTAATTAACTCAATAATACTTTCAAACAAATCAAATACTTCAACCTATCTTCCCATTATCTCATCATGTAGCACTCTATGCAACCTAAATCATGACCTAGATCATGAAAAAAACTATACTTCTTAGTTGTTTCAAATTCTCTCTTTCTATACCAAGACTAATGAAAACACCTTCTATTCATGAAACATTTTCCAAGACTTAAAAATCATCCACCAAGATTTCTTATTCCATAATATGATAAACAAAGTGATCTTACAACTCATCCTCACAAGCTTAGTCATCTTGTGCTTATAGGATCAACTTAAATATATCAAACCTTATTCAAAGGACATACTTTGATACCAATTTTTATAATTACAACCACTAAAATGGGGTGGTGACTCAGTGTCCTAAAACAATACTTTCTTTCAACTTAACATTCATCAACCTTTCAAACCAATATAGTGATCAAACAATGCATAGAGAATCAATCACATAAACATGAAGAAAGATATCAAAACATGAACATAAGAGATATGTGGGAAACACTCATGGGGTATAAAACCCATTGAAACAAAAATTGAAATAAAATATTATAAAACCATGAATTAATATTCAGTGAGGCACCAAGTCCATAAGGAGAACCAACCCCTCACTATTCAAGCACCAACTCAACTAGTCCTTTAGCAATATCTAAATTTAAAGGAGGTACCAAACCCTTAAGTGACTCAAAAAAAACTTATACTCTTCAATTAAACTTATGAAATCACCAACATATACGATTTTTCCCACTTCCTCTTGACTAAGCACCAACTCAGCCAAGACAAATGTGATCACCTTATGAACGTCATGTTGCTCAATCAATAGATGGTGACCTTTTCTTCAAATATCTAACTAATATATCCAATATCATACATTAGGCACACATATTTTATTAAAATCTAATTATATCTAAATCAACACAATATAAATCCTTCAACACTCTCAAACTGTCTCTTTAAACAAGCAAATTTGCCCTTCTTCTACTTCACTCAAATAACCCTCATATGGATTAATAAGGTCATATGACCTTGCTCATCATACTCAAAAATTTTGATGGATGAATATGAATTATCCTTTTCTCCCAATTTATGGTATACATAGCCTAATTTTTCTCATCTAAGATCTATTTTGTTTGCTTTCTCTCTCATTCCTTAACTAGCACAAATAGACCTATTATGCCTTGTCCTTATAACAATCATTAAAACACTCAAACTATTCATCAAACAGGAAATTAATCCATTATTTTTAGACCTAAAACATGTTTAAGGATAAATTAAACATGATATAAAATCAAAATAGAATCACCATTAGGTCATCCAAGATCATTTAGACCTCAATCTTCTTCTAGGCCTACTTAGAGACCTAATTGCATTAGGTCTATCTTTGCCATGGAACAAATTAAACAACTATGTCCCAAATGGCCCTCACCAAAGACCTAAAAAATTTAAATAACTTATCTATAAACATCAAATAACCTAATCCATACTCAATAAGTCACAAATTATCTAGTCACCTTATAAAATCTCCATTAGGCCTTAAAGACCTATTAGGCCTAATTACCCCAAAAACACAGTCTTCAAAGATAAAGCTCAAACCACCTATATAACACACTAAATGAAAAATCCAAATATTTATGGAAAAATTATGACATTAGTTTCATAATAAAACTATTTATACTCCATCACTCAGGATCTAAAGACTCAAAAACACCTATACAAAAGACTCACTATGTTCTGCCAGAAAGCTCAAAAACATAATCAAGAACCTCTGACTATCAAAAACTATACAATCACTTTAAAACACTCTAAATGAATGAATAATATACCATGGAACATATAATACATCACCAAATTAATTTTAAAATTTCCAAATTTATTAAAATGACATAGGAACATCAAACTCACTTAGATATAGAAAATTGCCTTTAGCTCCAAAAACATAGTCATGAAGAATGTTGTCTTAAACTCTTGTAAGGAAATTTCTATGACTTATAATTCAAATTAATAGTTATTATGTGAAATATATAACATAATAAAATATATATATCATTTTTTATAGTGTTAATCATTGGTCTTGTATACCAATTTATTAACCCTCTTTCCCAGTTCTTACATAGCCAGATAAGCCATTTTGGCTTCCATATATCAACTCCTTGAAGTAAATATAAAAATTTCATAAAAAAATTATATGTAAAATAGGTATTATAAACAAATATAATATTAATCATATTATTCATATAAGTTCATAGAGCCTTCAACTTATCACACTCATTTGCTTACACAGAACTACCATTCTATCTTGTGGACCAGTCATGATGAACATGCATTCCAACACTTGTGTAGACACACAAAAGAAGTAATAATTCATGATTATTGTCATTATATATAAAAGAATAATTAAATATAGTTATAATGACAAATATTAGATATGTATACCAAATTCTGAAACTTGCATCTTGATTATCTCATCTTCACTAGATAAGACATCTTGTGAGAAACATTTGAAACATTTTCAATGAAATTAAAGACATATAAAAAATATGGCCATGTTTTATAGGTAATTAAAAAAAAACCTCAATCATTTTTATCCATTCATAATCCACTAAAACATATCCCTAAACTCATTCTCACTCATGCTTGGATTTTCTCATTATCTTCACTATTAGGTTTTTTTAGTGATAGGTCATCTTTCATGGCCATTTTGGAATATTTAAGTTATATAAATTGATTATAAAATATAATTAACGTACAATTCTCAACCTCCATCCATTTTAAACTTTTAATCAACCAACTTTGCCTGTTATGTCTAATTTCTAAGAAACATGGATTTTTTATAGCTTTCACTCACTCATCTAAATACTCAATACCACCTAAAGATATGTGAAAGATTCCTATACATTTTATAATAATAAAAATATCCTTACCAATACATTTTAGGATATTTCCAATAATATTTTCCAAAATGGGTCATTATTATGGTTTAAGGTAGATTCTAGACCAGTTTTCATTCTTAATGTCTGTTCATAAAACTCTACCCATGAAACCATATACTAATGCTTGGAAAAAAAATTAAGAACATTTTAAATATATAAATAATATCTCATATTCCAATTAAATATCCACACACATAAAAACAAGCATCAAAATTTCCTTCTCGAGTCTTCAAATCCTCATTCTAGCACACAAGAGACCTTAACTTCACTTTTTATGATTTTTATTTCACTTCAAGACTTATAACTTCATTATCACTCTTGAAACAATATATAACACATATATAAAATCTCAAATTATCTCTATCACCTTGGAAATTTACTTTGACCCCTCATATATCCACATTAGGTCTCTTTGCACACTAGACTTATACCTGTAAGCCATACTTAGATCTTAAAAACACATTAAACCCTCTTGCACTACTCTCAAAAAATAATACTCATGTCATATATCATTTTAACATGCTCACACACT
The DNA here is from genome assembly GCA_037957365.1 of Torreya grandis. Lineage (NCBI taxonomy): Eukaryota > Viridiplantae > Streptophyta > Pinopsida > Cupressales > Taxaceae > Torreya > Torreya grandis. Next base: position 2,924,863 of record JARHVA010001756.1, read on the forward strand.
ATATTACATAACTTAAATCTCATACACATTCATATCACCACCATCATGCCTCTATAAGCCATATTCATGCTTTCAGAATTAGTCTATTATTGACCAAATTTCACCACAATATAATTTGTTCAACCATTTTCATGAAGAGTTGAACAACAATTGTAAGAATAGATCATTAAATAGGTCCAAAATTTCAAGTCAAGGAGGTTAAGTTTTTTTTGGCTCTATTTTAGTATATGTCAGGTTTTCCACAAGTCAAGTCTTGACCTCTCATAAACTCGAGTTACTCTTCAAGACCAAGTTAGGTTCTTTGAATGAATTAACTTATAAAAGTTTCATGAGTAGAAGTAATCCCTGTTTACAAACCTAAATTACTCTCTAATGCTTTATGGGTTTTCAATGATGCATGACTTTAGGTTTTCCAAGGAGCAAGTCTTATGACTTTTATAATAAAAATCATTTAGAAACCCCGAAATGTTCTTGATCTTTGCTTCTCAAAAGTGGCCCTTTAGAAATTTTCCGAAGGGCCTTTCTTGCCTTATTCCCCCCCAAGTATCCCTTTAGATTTTTTTTAAGGGCACTTTGTTTTCCCAAGTGTCCCTTTAGACTTTTATAAAATGCACTTTTATTTCTAAGTGACCCTTTGGAAAAGTTTTAAAGGGCACTTTTTAGATCGAGTGTCCCTTTAAACTTTTTTAAATGGCACTTTTCTTCCAAGTGACCCTTTAAAAAAGATCCAAAGGGCACTTTTTATGCCAAGTATCTCTTCAAACTTTTTTGAAGGGCACTTTGTTGTCCAAGTGACACTTTGAAAAAGTTTTGAGCAGCACTTTTCTCCAAAGTGACCCTTCAAACTTTTTTGAAGGGCACTTTGTCTTTGGAAATGTCCTTTGGAAAAGTTTTGAATGGACATTTCCTTTGGAAATGCTTTGTGCCTTTCCCAAGTGTCCTTCAGGAAAATTTCTCAAAGGATCTAGTTATTGCCTGAAAGAATTCCTTTAGAAAAATTGTCTGAAGGAATTACTTGGGTAAAATTTCTGAAAACAATAAACCCAACCTGATAGATCCCCATGACATACTATAGGATGTCAAGTTTCATAAAACTAACTAACTATTGGGGTTCAAAGATAATGTGACACAAGATGTCAAATTCAAGGTGGATAACTATCCATTGGGATTAAAAGGTATGACATGTCATAGGACATCAAATTCATGCCTAAAGTCTTCAAGTAAGGAGTAAATCCATTCAGAGAAACCGATAGGGTCTTAAGCAAAGATAGTGCAAATTAGGTTTCAAAAAGAGATTTGCTTATGACTTTCACAAGTAAAAGAAATTAAAAATCACAAAAAGGAAGATATAATTCTTTTTGGGTTTTCAAAATAGGTTTTATTATAAATTTTACAAGTAGAAGCAATCAAAGAACCTGAGGAAGTAAGTAGAATTAAAGTCACTTGAAAAACCTGAATGGGTCTACAATGCAAAATGTAAGAGCTCTCAGGAATAATCTAAGGTTCGTATAAGAAATATAAGCCATTTATTATGGAGGGTCATCTCACCATTGATTTTTAAATGATCCTAGTCATTTCAATAGGGTGAATCAAAGAGAAGGACAAACTCCAACTGAATGAGAGAACAACTAGAATCAGTTTCACCAAGATGGAAAATACAAACCATTTTGGAGGCTTCTATTTTGGTGCCCAAGAGCTATCTGTCCCTCATTTTCTATAAATAGGACCCCTGGGCTCTTATTTTATCATCCATAGATATTATAGTGAATCCCTAATGGAATGTTTTGCCATTTTTTTGCCTTTGAGCAAAGAAGCATAAGTCTACTTTCCTTCTAAGTTTTAGACATTTACCTAGGCATGCAAGAGACACAGAGTGATAGCAAGTGATGTTTTATCCTTCTATTATCTATCCTTCATGTTTTTTTAGCAAAGAGTTTATCTAATAGGTCATGGATAGTGCATTATAATTGTATGAGATTTTGCACATGTGTAACCTTATTTTTGAACTATATAGGTTATCTTTTTTGGTTATTTACCTTATGTGATCTCATTCATTTTGTCTCTACATTGAAATACTTATGTTGGAATCTTCTAGAGCTTGATTTAAAGACTATATTATACTAAATTGTGCATAATTATAGGGCATTCATGGTATATCACCATCTAAGACTAGGCTTTTCATTTATGCAAACTTTTGACTCTTTTCACTCATACAAACTAGTTCAATACTTTTATTCCACAAAAGATAATATAGAGAGCTAGCCCTTTTAACCTAGAGGTTTATTTACACTTATAGGCACACCCACAAGCTTGGAAATGTCCCAACATTGCCCAAATCTAGAGGACACCTAAACAACCCTCTTCTAGGGTGTAAGATTTGGAGATAATAGTTTGAGCATGCTTAATGGGACCCATATTATTGTTAAGTCAAAGTCAATGCTAGTATTGATAGGCCTAAGTAGTATAAATACCCCTAACCCAGCATTTAGTGACTCTAAACTGGTGTGAATCCCTAGTTCTAGACCAAGTTTTATATATTATCTTACATGGTCCTCATAAGATCCTTTTGATTTTCTGACCAAGCTCCTTCAGTTGAAGCCTTTCTTGAAGAATAATGCCCTGAACCACTCTTAGCCCTATTAAATCCTTGGTAAGGAGGTTTTAGAGAAGAAGCAAAAGATGTTGAATAAGTTCAAGGAGGGGAGGAAGTTAGAGAAGAATAAGAAATAGAGGATCATACGGGAAGAAGATAAATGGGAGAAAGGGGAGAGATAGATATATGTCAACCTTTCCTTGCTTTTAATACCCAAAACCCAATAGAGCTTCCTACATATGACACCATCCCTCCAAATAGTACTAAAAATATTCCTATTTTTAATGGAGAGGGTCTTATTACCCCATATAAACATATTAGAGACATCTCTAATTTCTACAATTTCCGTAATGTTACTAGGGCCAACATTGTCATTAGGCTACTTGCTATGTCTTTCAAAGGTAAACCACTTGATAGTATAGAATGTTGGAATGGGTATGCATTACATGTTGGGATGGTTTTGGAGACTTATTGGTGATAAGATTTGAAATTAAGAGTGATCATTCTTCCATAATACATCAGTTGAATATAATAAGAAGAGGTCCAAATGAATCCATAGGAGATTTCAATGAGAGATTTCAAAGAACATGGTATAGGCTACCACCAATCATGAGACCTACTCCTAGCTTTGTATTCCTAACATACCTCAAAGGGATTGGTACTGATGTTTTTGTTATGTTGTAGTCAATGGGAGGATTCACTCTTTCAGGTGCATATGAGCTAAAAATTGAGGCTGAGAATAGTTTGATTCAAGCTAGAAGACTCCCTCCATGATTTTCCATGACTTTGTTGTCCCATAATTTAGTTGAATCTCCAAGCATGTCTCATGTTCCCAATGCCAATGTGAAGCCAAGAGCCTTTACAAAGAAGGTGGATAACATTGTGGACAAGGATGAAAAAATTAGATCATTGAGAGCTCAGCTCAAACAAGCTCAATATTAGGCAAGTGTTCTTCCTAATACACAATACTATCCTCAACAAGGATATAGAGATCCATACCAATACAATTATCAAGGGAGAGAACAAAAACAACAAGGTTACAGTAGGCAGTGTAATGCATATAATCTAAATTCTAATCCTCTTGTAAAGGCTATTGTTCCAGTTCATGCAAACCTAGTGCAAGGAGAAGACCATGTGAACCAATGGGGGCAGCCTCAAGGTTAGTTTTCACATTATGATGGAGGAACCAACAAGAATTTGACTACATAAGAAGAATCTAATCCTTACATGACAATAGAAGAATCATGTCCTAGCCAAAGGGATAATCATGGAGAAGGCAACAGTCCAAGTGTAGGGATGATGAGCTTTCAAGAGAAGGATGATTTTGTGTTAAATCAAGGCATGCCAATTGAATTTAATACAAGGTCCAAGTATAGAGCCTTGGGAGAGGTATAGGAGCCATGAATAGTTATAGCTTATGCCTCTACAAGACCACAAAACACCAATTAAAGTGATGCACCTTCTACAAGCCATGTTCCTCAATAGAATTAGAATGTAAATTCAACTACCAAGATTACAACATAGCAGGCTATAGCTCCTTTATTATCATCAAAAATGTAGAAGTGAATACTCCATCTCTAAATATTTTGGAGTCATTAAAGAGAACTAAGACAAGCATATCCCTTTGGGAGGTTCTACATAGACATGGTCAAAAGGAGCTTTTACAAGAGCAATTAGCAAGCATATGGGTGGCTCCTCAATCTTTAAGGCATCATAGTGTGGCTCTCACAAATTATCAAAATCATCTTTTATATCTTTCCAATAGAGTTGAAAATCCTCCACCCTTTGACCTCACACTCATTTTAGGAGATAAGTTGGTCCACAATTGTATTGTGGATAGTGGAGCAAGCACTATTATTATGCCTAAAGTAGTGGTTGATAAGCTAGGTTTGAACTATGAGCCACATATTAAAGGTGTGTTGTAGCTGGATGGAACTCCAACCAAGATGGTATGATTTTTCAAAGGTATGAAAGTGTTTTTACATGGCTACCTAAGCTTCCCTATCATGCAAGATATTATAGTGATGGACCTTCTAGCACATTTTGATATATGCTTGTTTAGGGACTTTATGGCCAAGATAGGAGGATACCTTTTTAATGATTGATCCTTTATATCTTTCAAGACAAGGTATATAACCAAGGTAGCCATAAGAACTCAGCCCTTATCAAGATTCCACATTGAGCCATACTTGAAGACAATGACAAATCAAAACCATCTGATCAATAAGGAGGAAGAGGCAATCTTAAATAGTGAAACACCTTATCCTCTTAAAGGTATTTTTAACCTATATATTGACAAGTATAGCACTAAAATAGATGGCCTTGATCCTTATACTTTTATTGAGTAAATTGATTTGGGAGTTTACTGCAATGAATGAGAAAAACATCCCGATTCCTTCACTTACCAATGAAGATCATGAGCTTGATATCATGTGGGAAATGTTCTTTGATGGTTCAAAGATAAAATTAGGTGCACGAGCTGGTGTCATGTTGGTTTCTCCATCAAATAATCATTACTACTCTTCTTATATGTTTCACTTTATTTTCACTTGCAATGTGTTAGAATATGAAGGCTTAGGTCATGGTCTCCAATGGGCAAAAAAGAGAGGAATCAATATTTTGAAAGTCTATAGAGATAGTGAGCTACTCATTCATTAAATGAAAACTCAATCTAAAGCCAAAAACCCCTTTATCAAGTCATAAAAGCATAGGGTATGGGATTTACTTAATAATTTTGATGCTTTCAACATCCAACCCATACCAAGAGACTTGAATAAGCACATTAATAGACTGGTTGCAATAGGAGCATGTTTTGACTCAGCTACTAAATTTGAACAAGAGAAAGATCAATCTCATATTAAGATCATTATTATACCTTCCATTCTAGATAATTAAGTGTCATGGAGTGTTTGAAATTGAAGAACACATTGTACACTTCTTAAAAAATGAGGTAGGCTTCTCTCCAAGAAATTAAAAGAAGTTGCATGATCATTATGAAGAGAAAATTATACAAGTGAGGACAAAAATAATACCCAAGGGGATTATTACCTTGGATATTTTCTTCAATGAGGATGATCAAAATAAAAACCAATGAATGAGCATGTCAACAAAAGAAGAGAATATGATAAAGTTCTAATTTTCAAGGACAAACTTTTGAAGATTGGAAAGGCTTGTTCTTAGCTGGAAAAGCAATATAATATTGCATTATTCAAAGAGTTTCATGACATATTTACCTAGGAATACAAGGACCTAAAATGGTTTGACCCGATTCTAAGTCATTACATTATTGATTTGGAGCATGGAACTAAACCAGTAAGGCAAAAGCAAAGACCTATCAACCCCAAGGTAGAAGAACTAATGAAGAAAGAGCTGAACAAATTAATTGAGTCTAGGATTATCTTTCCTATCAAGTACTAAAATTGGGTATCTAGCCTTATTATAATTCAAAATAATAATGGAGAAATCAGACTTTGTGTGTATTTTCATGATCTAAACAAAGTGTCTCTCAAGGATCATTACCCACTCAGTTCTATGGAATAAATTTTGTAAGTTATTTCAGGTTCTCAACAATTCTCACTTCTTGATGGTTATTTAGGTTATAATTAAATATTTGTAAATTAATGCGATCAATTCAATACATCCTTCACCACCAAGTCGGGTACCTTTTCTTACAAGAATATTCCATTTGGTTTATCAAATGCTGGAGTTACATTTCAAAGGGCAATAGCCATGGCTTTCAAAGGTTTGATCAATAATTTTTTTCTTGTTTACCTTGATGATATAACCATTTTTGCAAAGGATGTTTTTGACCATATGGTACATCTAAGGTAAATATTTTATAAGTGTAGAGATCCATCAACCCAAATAAATGTTCTTCCCTATCCATGAAGGTAAGCTTTTGGGCCATGTTATTTCAAAAGAAGGCTTCTATTGACCCTAAAAGGATTGAAGCTATTTTGGGCTTATCTTTGCCTCAACACAAGAAAGGGATACAAATTTTCTTGGGAAAAATAAACTTTGTGAGGAGGTTTATCCCAAACTTTGTAACTATGGTAAAGCCTATCATAGCCATGCTAAAAAAGAACCAAGTTTTTCCTTGGACAAAGGAAGGTAAAGGCAACTTTAAGGAAATCAAGCAAGCAATTACAATATCTCTCACTCTCTTAAATTTGAATTTTGCTAAGGATTTCATTCTTTATACTTTTTATAACTTGTACACAATCTCAACCATGCTTATGCAAAATAATGATGAGGATGTTCAGCAGCCAATTGCTTTCATCAACCAAGGCTTAGAATACTATGAAGTGAGATATCCTTTTATGGAGAAGCAAGCTTTAACCATCATTAGAGGTTTGAAAAAGTTTAGGCATATGGTTCCCAAAAATAGAATCCATGTCATGGTATCTCATCATAGCACCAAGAAGTTTCTCCTAAGAAGGGATCTCAATGAGAAGAGAGCTAGATGGATCATGAAGGTGATGTAATATGACATTGACATCAAGGTAACCAACCTATTGAGAGGAAGAGTTTTATGTGAGCACTTAGAATCTAAATTTCAAGAGCCAAAAGAGCAAACCTTAGTGAATCAAGTTCAATACTAGCCAACTGATCAAATGCATAATTAAAGTTAGACACAAGACATTATTGGATTTCTTCAAAATAGTGAGTGTCCCAATGGCTTGAACAAATATCAAAGAAGGTATTTTAGGCTGAAAGCTATTCCTTATTATCTTATGAATGGCATTCTCTTTAATAATGATGTAATCAATGTGTTGCTAAGATGAATTAACAATGACCAATTTGATATGCTACTAGAAAAGTTCCATAATGGTGCAGATGGTGGTCACTTCTCTCCTAGAACAATACCTACAAAAATAATGAGAGCTAGTTATTATTGGCCTAGTCTTTTAAGGACTATTATCATTGGGCTATGTTTTTTCCTCAATGTGCTTTCTTTGTTGGTAAATAAAATCTTGTTGTCCTTATATTGAATCCTATTTAAGTGGCCCAACCTTTCATGCAATGGGGCCTTGACTTTATTAGCATGATCAACCCTCCATCAGTTGCTAGACACAAATGGATATTGACTACTATAGACTACTTCACAAGATGGGTAGAGGTTGTTGTTTTGAAAGAAGCAAATGAAAATGCCATCTTGGATTTCTATGATAGCATTATAATAATGTTTGGATATCCTCATGTCATCATCTCAAATATTTCACTTACTTTCATAAGTGATAAAACTTTTGATTGGGTAGCAAAGTGTGGATTTCATTTGAGTACCTCATCCAACTACTACCCTCAAGGTAATGGATTGGCTGAGTCCACCAATAAGAACCTTATCAAGATCATCAAGAGGATGTTGGAAACCAATCAAAGAGCATGGCATAGTAAGTTGAAGAGAACTTTATGGGCAGATAAAATCACTTCTAAGAAGTTAATTTGTAATTATTTTTTTATACTTATCTATGGGAGAAAAGCTAGGTTATCTATATCACAAAATCTCCCTACCTTGAAACTTGCATAATAGTTAGAATTACTTGAAAACACTCCCATGGAGGTTAGATAGATAGAATTAATGTAGCTACAAGAGGAAAGAGATGATGCACACAAAGCTTTGGAACACCATCAAGTTCTCACAAAGAATTCCTTTGACCAAAACTGTGAGGGCAAACGTGTTCAAAGAAGGTGACTTGGTCTTGAAATGGGATGAAGATAGAGAAAAACTAAGCAAACATACAAAGTTTGATACTTTGTGGAGTGGTATTTACATCATCAACAAGTGCAAGTAAAGAAACTACTTGTAGCTATCCGAAATGGATGGAGAAGAGCTTCCTATTCCAATGAATGGAATACATTTGAATCCTTGATTTTGACCCTTGCTAGTCATGTCTTATATACTTTATTTTGGTGTGTTTCCTCTATTGTGTTTGTTTTCCCTAAGTGATTTGTAGCATAGGTGTGTTTTCATTCCCTTTGTTTTGTGTTTATCTCTACCTTGTGTGTGTGATCAACCCAGCTAGTGTGTTTTTGAACCAAATCTTGTTTAGTTCTATTTGAAGTGCCTATATGCATGACTCCATGCCCAATGGAAGGATTTAGGTGACTAGTCTTTGATATGGTAGGCATGCCTCCCCTCAAAATTGCCAAGAATATTGACCAAATTTTACCTTAGTATAATTTGTTCAACCATTTTCATAGAGAGATAAACAACAGTTGCAATAATAGGTCGTTTTAGAGGTCCAAAATTATAAGTAAAGGAGGCTAAGGTGTTTTGTCTCCATTGTAGTGTATGTAAGGTTATTCAAAATTCAATTCTTGGCCTCTCATAAACCTTAGTTACTCCTCAAGACCAAGTCAGGTTCTTTGAAAGACTCAAATTATAAAAGTTTCATGAGTAGAAGCAATCCAAGTTTACAAAGTTGAATTACTCCTAATGCTTTGTAGGTTTTCAATGATGCATGACTTCAGGTTTTCCAATGAATAATTATTATGACTTTTATAATCAAAATCATTTAGAAAACCTAAAATGTTCTTGATTCTTTCCTCTCAGAGGTGGCCCTTTGGAACTTTTTTGAATGGCCTTTCTTGCCTTCCCCGCGCCCTCCCCGCCCCCCCCCCCCCCCCCCCCCCACCAAGTGTCCCTTCAAAATTTTCTGAAGGGCACTTTATTTTACCAAGTGTCCCTTTGGACTTTTTTGAAGGGCACTTTTCTTTCTAAGTGACCCTTCAAAAAAGTTTTGAAGGGCACTTTTTAGCCTGAGTATCCCTTCAGACTTTTCCAAAGGGCACTTTTTTCCAAGTGACTCTTTAGAAAAGTTTTGAATAACACTTTTTAGCCCAAGTGTCCCTTCAGACTATTTCAAAGGGCATTTTTTTGTCCAAATAACCCTTCAGAAATTTTTTTAAGGGAAATTTTCTTCCCATGTGACCCTTTAAACTTTTTTGAAGGGCACTTTGTCTTTGGAAATTCCCTTTAGAAAAGTTTTGAAGGGCCATTTCCTTTGGAAATGCCCTGTGCCTTTCCCAAGTGTCCTTCAAAACTTTTTTGAAGGACACTTTCCAAAGTGTCCTTTGGGAAAAGTTCTCAAAGGAACTATCAATTGAATTTTAGGTAAAATCCCTAAAAGACATCCTTAAAAAAAATTCCAAAGGAATTACTTCAGGAAAATTGCATGAAACAATAAAACTCAACTCGATGGATCCCCATGACATGTCGTAGGACATCAAGTTTAATATAACCAACTAGCCATTAGGGTGAATAGATGGAATGTTGTAGGACATAAAATTTAGGGTGGCCAACTATCCATTGGGATTTGAAGGCATGACATGCCACAGGATTTCAAATTCATGCCTAAAGTCTTCAAATAAGGAGTAAAGCCATTCAGAGAACCTGACAGGGTCTTAAGCAAAGATAGTGCAAATTGGGTTTCCCAAAGAGCTTTGCTTATGACTTTCACAACTAAAATCAATTGAAAATCTTGAAAAAGAAGATACAATTATTTGTGGGTTTTCAAAATATCTTTTCTTATGAATTTTACAAGTAGAAGCAATCAAAGAATTTGAAGAAGCAAGTAGAAGTAAAGTCACTTGGAAAACCCAAATGGGTCTGTAGTGCAAAATGTGGGAGCTCTCAAGAATCATCTAAGGTTAATAGTATTTATCTAAGCCATTTATTATAGAGGGTCATATCACCATTTATTTTGAAGTGATTTTGGTCATTTCAAGAGGGTGAATCAAAGAGAAGGATAAACTCCAACTGAATGAGAGAATAGTTGGAATTAGTTTCACTAGGATGGTAAATACAAATCATTTTGGAGGCTTCTATTTTGGTTCCCAAGATATCTCTCTTCTCTCCCTATTTTTATATAAATAGGACCCTTAGGATAATTTTTTACTATCCATATATAGTATGATGAAGCCCTGATAGAATGTTTTGCCATTTTCTTGCCTTTGAGCAAAGAATCATATGTCTATTTTCTTTCTAAGTTCTAAACATTTGCCAGGGCATGCAAGAGACATAGAGTGACAACAAGTGATGTTTTATACTTCTATTATCTATCCTTCATGTTTTTTTATCAAAGATTTGATCTAATAGGTCATGGAGGGTGCATTTTAATTGTATGAGATTTTGCACATGCAACCTTTTTTTTGGACTATACATGTTGTCTTTTATAGTTATTTACCTTGTGTGATCTCATTCATTTTATCTCTACATTGAAATAATTAGGTTGGTCTCTTATAGATATTGAGTTATAGACTCTATTATAATATAGTTTTCATAAGTATATGTCATACATGTGGATACTAATTCTTGGTGTATCACCATCTTAGATTAGGCTTTTCATTTATGCAAACTTTTGACTCTTTTCACTCATACAAAATGGTTCAACAATTTTATTATACAAAAGCTAATACAAAGAGATATACCTTTCAACCTAGAGTTTAAATTACACTTATAGGCACACCCATAGGCCTAGAAATGTCCCAACATTTCCCAAATTTGGAGGAGGCCTGAACAACCCTCTTCTAGGGTGTAATATTTGGAGACAACATTTACCAAATAGACATATTGATCATTATACAACTTTGAGACCTTTGTACCAATGTATATGCACTATAATAATCATTTTCATACCAAACCACCTAATTCTATGCTCAATTACTACCACATACCTTCTCAAAAGCCTCAACTCACTTACTCCACTAGGTTTCACTATTCATGCCTTCACTAAGACAAGACTAGGTTTCATAAAACACCTTATCTACAAAGAATTGATTATTATAAACTTGGTTACATAATTATATTATCATAAAAATCACTTCACATAAACTTTTCATAATACAACATTATTATAAGACCTTATACATAACTCAAGAATCTACTAGACCATGCTTAAGCCATTATTAATGGTTGGCATGCATCCTCATAAAATCATTTTTGGATATGAATGAAATTCAATTAACTTTAACATAAATGAAAACATAAATTTATTAACACACCAATAGGAACATACCTCAACACTCAATTCAATATTTTTGATGGAAATATTTGAGTATCGCAGTTACTTACTCTTTATTCAAATATCTCAAATATATGCCTTAATGGTTTCTCCTATAGAGTAAGCTAGATTTGATCATGAATTATTTGTTACTTAGCCATAGTGTTTTATTTTTAGATGAATTTAGGTGCCTTTTACACTCACTATTCAAAAAATATCTTACTATGTCCATGTACTAATTATCATATGTGATATCATGTATTGAGTACTATTGGTAAAAAATTTGAGAATCTTCCTTAGTGATTATTTTACAGAGTCCTTTCCCTCAAACAATATTCAATTACTAAATATCTAGGTAAATATCCTAGATTATGGTCATCCATTTACCATGACTCTCACATAATTCATTTTTCATTAATAGGGCCTTCATAGCTAGATCAGGTACCATAACAAAAACCTTACTACATAGAATGTAATGTCTAAACTTTTAACAACCTTGATCAAAGTAAAGGCATGTTTATTAAGGGTGGAATATTTTAGTTCAAAACTCTTGAGTGGATTCTCATGAAATATAATGTCCTTTCATCTCCAAATTCCTTATTTTGAGATAACATGGTAGCCATAGAGTATTCTAATGCAAATGAGTATAGGTATTAGGGTTGTGTGTATTATGGGCTAATGAGTATAGGTGTGTTATTAATGGAGGCCTTGATTTGATTAAATTATAACTTTAATTCAGTATTAAAATTCACCTTGACATCCTTATTTATCATGTTATTAAGTAGTTTGATTATCTCAGCAAAACTTAAGATGAACATTCTTACGAAATTGATCTTGCTAAAGAAACTCCTCAATTCTTTCTTAGTATTGGGTTGCAACATCTTCAATATTTCCTCCACTCTATCAAGATATATAGAAATTAATCTTTTAGAGATAATATGGCCCAAAATTTTTCCTTCAATCACTCTAAATATACATATCTTGAGATTTAATGAAATCCAGTGATCTATGCATTTCTATATCACTTTCTTTATGTCCTTTACATTGAGAATACTATGAGGTCATACATATACACAAATATTCACTTACCCATTAAGTCCTTAAATTCAATATCCATGGACCTTTGAAAGGTGTCCCCTAAATTGATCAATCCAAAAAGAATTATTTTGTATGCATAGGTACCCTACATGGTAGTGAAAGTTGTCTTGATTCAATCTTCTTAATCAACCACCAGTTTATTATATCCATAATACCCATCAAGGAAGGACATCATTTGGGCACCATTTACATTCTAAAATAATTCACATAATGAAATTAAGGGGTAGTTATCCTTTTTAGAAGATTGTTTTGAGGTTACATAAATTAATACACAATCTTAACTCCCCATTCTTTTTCCTCATCGGTACCAGGTTCACATCCCATGTAGAAGGTCTCACTAGGAAGATGATCCTTATTTCTATCATTTTTTTTTAATTTTTTAAAAATTATGGGCTCTAGTAATAGATTCATAGTTCTTTTTCAATACCAAAATGTCTTGACTCTAGGATTGATGGGAATAGTGTGTGTCATATGGAAGTGTTAAAGACCTTAATATATTCATAACTCCATGAAATCATGTCATTGAATTTTTTGAGAGTCTGTACAAAATATAATTTCTCTTTTTGGAAACAAATAGTGCCTAAAATCATGTTCTTCACTTCATTTTCACCACCCAAGTTTCACTTCTCATGTTGCATACCTTTGATAGGGGTGGACTCCTCCTCATTCTCCTAATAGTATGTATCAAATAATCATTCAAGTGAGATCATTATTTTGGGCATGATATTTATTTTTAGGTTCATCATTTCATCCTCATATAATTTTAAGTCTTATCAACTATCCTCATCAATGATTTGATCTACAAACACTTAGCATTAGTGATGAATTATAATATATGCTGGTCATCATTAAATACTTGGAGATTATTAATATTTTTCAATATTGAATGGATAGTGACTATGTATATTGATAACCATTTCATTTTTGACTTGGAAATAGGTTCTAAGGTACTCAAAATAGTGGCCAATGCATCTACTATATAATTATTCTATTTAGGCAATGTTTGAATGCCAAATTCATCAAAGTATGTGATCAGGTTCTAGATACTACTAAGATACCTAGATAAGATTTTGTCATGTCAAGAATATTGGATTCTCACCTATCTAACTATCAAATTAGAGTCACCTAATACTTTGATATTCTTTACTTTCTTTCCAAGGGTGAACAAGATAACATGGACCAAAGTTTTATATTTGGCCACATTATTAGTGTAAGTAAACTATAGATGGTATGTCATTAGATAAGACTTTTATTTTGGATTAATAAATTAAACCATAGTACCACATCCATTGTTAGATATTGAACCATCAAATTTAAATGTCTACAAGTCTGATGTTGTTGTTAACACTAGTGTCTTTAGTATGGGAACTATTACTACCATGTTTACATTCTCATGAATAATCACCTTCAAACCATCATCCCTAGTTGTGTCATGGATTTGATTCACTTGAAACTAACACAAGCATTCTTCACTTTAGATTCATCATGTCCTAGCATATTATATGTGAAAGTGATATCTGGGAAGAGTACAAACTCAATCACTTCACATAAGTCTTATTCATCTAGTAAATTCAACTCTTCCACCTCTAGGGTCTATTGCACACTGAGAATGTTGATAGAAAGGGAATTATGCATTCCTTCTTATTTTTAGAAAATACACTCCCATTTTCGATTCCCCATAGAGGATCTCATGTTTTTTAAGTATACTCAATGATCATATGAACCACCTTAGGTTTTCATTATTTATTGATTTGATTTGGAAAACCATGCCAAGGTAACCACATATGGATAAAATTAATTACCATGTATCCATTCAGATTTTTTAACTAGTCCCAATTCAAAAATATGTTATAAGCATTTGGGATATACACCACTTAGATGTTGATGAATTTTTTAAAATTTAGATTAGAATATAATTTCATGTGAACATTATTCATCTCCCTAACTACCTTTACCTCTATTTTATCTAGTTGAACAACCTTTTAGTTTGATTTCATAGGTGTTAGGACCAAATTTTGGTAGATGGTATAAGGCATGACATTCCTTAAAGAACCCAAATCAACTAAACAATCATGTACAATTTTTCCAAATATCCTAATTTTTAAGAGGAAAGGAGGAGTTTCAATCTTATCATCATAGAGAGAAATATGTTCATGAGAAACATTAGTGGATTATTTACCTTTACTACTAGCCAACTCTTTTTGAAGTAATTATATTTGATTATAAATTTGAAGCAACTCTCACATAGTTATATTGGATTTACTTTCTTTAAGATATATAACTATATCATAATTAAGTTTGGTCTTATTTGGTTTATTTTTATCCAAATTATATGTAGTAGGACATTTGGGTGGATAATAATTTGTAGGTCCTTTGGATCGAGGAGGATTATTACCTGAATTCACATCAAGTGGAACTTAAGTGTTATTTGGGGGAGTAAAGGTGGTTAATCAGTTGGTTAACTTACTACTCATTTGGTAATTATTACCTCTCTAAAACTATTCAAAAGCATGTAAATCCTCTAAGTTATCCTCTCACTCATTATCATCTTCAAATGTAAATTCATGGGTGTATAATACAAAGGTCGTGTATGGGTTCCCTCCTTCCTAGTTATGGTTATCACCAAGAGTAGGCATGATTTACATGTTATCTACCTCCTTTTGGGAGATGTTTTAAGTATCTATGAATTTTGTGTCATTGGTTTCTATGTGGTTTATAGTATTTTTAACCTACACCAAGTATCTAGGGCTAGATCAATGAAATTCACATAATGGAGGGAATTGTAGTTTTGAATGATACCATCAAAGGAATTGGGCACATTTCCATTATTAGGATAGGATTTTCATTGGCTATTAGGTATTTACAAATTTAAATTACTAACTCGAGACTATTTATTATCATTCTAACTAAAAATTTGAGGCCCCTACTTACACAAGTTTGTCACATCATTAAATAACTTATCAAACAATTATTTTAGATTGTTCACTTCTAAATCTATGCTAGCACTAGGTTGGTTTGGTGATTGATGTTTTAGGTTAGTTCTAGGTATATAGGTATGAGTTTTTCTATCCTATACTTTGGGTTTTAATTAAGATGGAAGGACTTACTAGGTGATTCAAGATGTAATCTATCCATTACTGATTGGTGTGGTAGTAACATTATTATAAGTCATTAGATCAACTGTTGGTTGTTCATCTAGGAAACTACATGGTTAGGAGGCATGTAAACTAGATCACTATGTTGATAGTTAATTGGATTCATATTGTAAACTAGGCTATGGATTTGATACATGTCTCCTAAAATAGTATTCATTAATGAAGCATGCTTTTACAAGGATTAGTTAATCATTGGTATTTGGTTATATGTACCTAGTTAACTGAACGAGGGTAAAGGTCCAACTACATATCCTTATGGCATCATTTATTTATCAATGTTGATATCTTCATTATAGGCCAAATATAATGATTTTAAGGCTATTAGGGTCCTCCTACAAAACATATAGGTCATAAAATCTAGGGATCTAAGGTAGGTCTATATAGAAGCTGTTTTAGCCTAGGTGTAAGTGTCCTTCAAATATTGGTATAGATTATGGAATTGCTCATTTTACATACTCATGGGCTCATTTTTTCCCCCTTTTATTAATTATGAATTGGTGATATAGGATTTTGGTGTCAATGGGAACTTTGAAATGGTTTACAAACATGGATTCTAACTCAACCCATATAGTAATAGACCAAGTGGGTAATCCAAGATACCAAGCATATGTTACTTCTCCTAAGAAGTAGAGAAAAAATCTATAGGAAACATCTTCATCTTGGAATTGGGTTCTAATTAGAGTGTATTTAAATTATTTAATATGTTCTTCTGTAGTTTATACACCTCCCATTATGAACTTGGGATATAACTTGTTTGGATTTTTTTAGAAAATCATGAGCTATGCCCTGGACAATCATAGGAGAAAATCCACCTTGTCCATGCTAGCCCATGTTCACCATAGGTAAAGTTTGGGGGATAAAAAATGGGTTTTCCAAAGGGATAAACATAGTTATTTTAGAATTACCAATTGACTTGATGGGCTTGATTTTCCCTTTCCATTTATTAACTCTTTGTTTTGATATTTTATGGTTGGGGAGTTCCAAGAGATCTAAGTTATCCTTGATAGATTTTAAAAAAGTGTTAATTATTATACCCTATAGAATAATATAATCTCTATATTAGTGGGCTAGATGGGTGCTAAAATTCTTTAGGTTGAGATTTGACTAAAGACTTTGAAGCGTGGTTCAGACCCTTTGTTTAGCACTAAAACATGTTGATGTGTGTTTTTGATATGGATCCAATAATTAGGAATATGGTTTTTAATCCATTGCCTCTCCTAAAAGTAGGTATATATCACAAATAAAATACCTCCACAAGGTCTAAATGTACTAGGTATTGGTATGTTGGTCTTAACTTAGTTGGTTGATGTGAACTATTCCATGTAAGGGGACTAATTTAATGATTTGAATCAAAAGAATTAACTCTAAATAAAGTATTGAATGGTTATCAAGATTTAAGGATTTATTTAATTTAAAAAGATGAATTCTCTCATGATTATATCATTTTTAATATTTTAACAATGAATCAATAACGATAAACTTCTAAGCTAGATTGATAACAAGAACTAAGATAAATAGTTGAATTGAGATTGCCATATACTTAGATTAAACTATTTATAAATAAAATGTAAAAAAATATTAGTAGAGAGGTAAACATGATTGTTATAAATGCAAGTAAACTCTGAGTTATTTGATAAAATAACCCCATTTAAAAAAATCTTTAGTTGAGATAGATTTAGCACAACTCCAACTGAAGATGGTGTAAGAGTCTTAGAGAGAGAGTGACTATAAGAAACAAGGACATCACTACCATAAAAATGTGTAGAGAATGACCAATTACACTTGAAAATATTCTAGTTATCAAAATTTTACTTTTGATTAACAATACTAATAAAATCATACAAATCATCAAATAATCATAAAAAACTATGTAACTTTAAGCTAAAATGAGAAAGGGAAGAAATTATCCTAATAAAGCAAGAAAATGTCTAGTTATATTTATCTCCTTTCACAACCCACATAGAAATAACTCTTATTATGTCTAAACAGTTGATATTAAATAAGTACATAGGCATGAGGGATTCAAAATTAAGTTCAAATTCAAATTCAACCACACATGGGGGTAGTTTCATCAACCATCAATGTGGCATGCCCACTCATGATCCATTTAGGGTAAATCCCACTCTACTGCATCATGAAAATATCAAGGACCATGTTGGACCAAATAAATAATGAATTTCAATAGATAATTAAGTTTATATTTCATTAATATAGCTAGTAACTATGTCTTAATCAATTATATCCACACCTCTTGATGGTTTTGAGGGCTAAATGAGCCTTAAAATTCAAGCTAGTGCTTTGATAATTGTATAGCCAGTGTGACATTTGATCTAATTGGCCATTTCCATGTGGTTTACACTCACTTTCCATATACATTTCCCTCCTTTCATGGTTGGATATACATATTCAAGGCCCATTATAACACTTGGCAATTTATCAGTGCTTATAAGCTTTAGCTCTACCATTTGCTTTCATCATTTCCATGTCTACATGGCCTTTTATTGCTCTCAATCCTTTTGATAGTTTTAATGGATATATATGCCTTCAAGTTAGGATCATGCCTTATTTTTTGAGTAGATAACATGTCCTTAGCTCTGATGGGTTTTTTCCTACATGACTTCACATTGATCCTCTATTTATTGGTTAAATCTTTAAGTGCATGTTGATTTTTTATTCCATGCTGAAGTGAGATTTTACCATGCAAAAACATCTCACATAACCACTACCATGACATAATGATCTAACTTGTTTGAGCTACCATAAGGATGTAAAACATTAGGATTGTGACATGTGGTGCCATCTTGATCTCCCACTTTCTATGGCTCTGAAATCATCATTGGTCATGTAAAAATTATCTCAAGGATTTAAAGTAGAAAGATTTCACCATGTGGCATCATCCTACTCACCTAATTTATTGGAGGCTCTACACTTTATACAAACATCTTTGGTATACTAGAGTAGTTGGATTATGCCATGTGGCATCATTTTATAACTCATTATATATAAGCCATTGCACTAGTATAAACACATTTGAGATAGTGGATCAATGAGATTATGCCATATGGCATCATTCCACTAATTTGCTAGTCTAGAGAATTTATAACATCTTAGCCCCACTAGGTAACCTTAAATAAAATCAACTAAGTCTTAAAAGACTTTTAAACAAGATTAATACTATCGAGAGAGTGACATGTGGTGATGGCCAACTTTATAAAATTATTTATCTTTTGAAGAAGTGATAATGTGCCACTTGTCTACAATTAGTTTTTATGAAATTGGTTTTATGTCAAAAGTCTTTTTTGGATGGGTTGGAGTTACTGAGAGCCATGGGAAGTCACCAAGTGGCACTAAGACAAACTTAGGCACCTATGAGATAATATAAATAACATAGTCAGGATTTATATTTAAAATTCAATAGTTAAAAAATTAAAATAAAAAAGGCTAAGGAAAAATCCTAAAAATGACTTTGCTAGTATTTTGAATAGGCTTAGGTTTAGGGAGATATACACATGGTGTTAGACAATATTTTGAAGATAAATGGCTAGTCTTATTTAGTGGAAAAGTGATACGTGGCTCTGAGTGACTTTTGAAAAATTGGCTAAGTGTTGAAAATCTTTTTCAAATGGGCCCACGCTATTGAGAGTAATGAGATGTCACCAAGTGCCATAGTAAATGATTTGGGTATCTTTAGGCAAAGAAGAAATGAATCCTAGTTATCAATCTTTGATTTAAAAGCCAATAGATAAGTAAATTTAAATAAAATGGCTAAGGTAAAATCCAAAAAACAACTAAGTAGATAAAATGAAAATTGTGTGGTGACTTAGTCACTTATTTGATCTATAAGATAATTTCATCCATTTTAATGAAAAATTAATAATTAAAAGGATTAATCCTTATAAACACTTAACCATTTTGAATGAAAAGGAAAAAAATGGTTCAAATTACTTAGGAAAAGAAACAATAAAACTCTGAAAAGTCAGATAGTTTTCATAAACCTAAGGTGAAATAGTCTAAAAGGGAGTTGTAAAATGTGTTTCAAAATACAAGAAAAAAATAAACTAAGACTTATTAGATTTATGAAAATTCAAATAAAAAAATTAAAGTATCCCAAGACATGAATTTCCATGCCAAGTGTATTATTATGTAGATTTAATTTTATAGGCTTATCTAAAATTATGAAGCACATTTAGATTTAAATATTCATATCTAGTAGAATGGACTCATAATAAGGTATATTTAAACAAGTAACCATAATGAAATCCTTAAGGCATAATAATAGACTCCAAACTAAAAGGGGGGTCCCTATTTTCAAACTAGAAATGGGGTGTGTTGTATAGGAAAAAACACATACAATATGTGGAAAGTGAGTATAATAGTTATCTAGCTTATAACTTGGAACATTGGGATCTTAAGCTAATCCTTTTTGTACTTTAGACTTCTGTATGTGTTGTTCCTATGACTAATATGAGAATAGGAAAAAATAGTAAATTTTTTTTTTATTGAATGTTTTTGATAGGTTTTCTTGGTCCATGCTAGGTGAAGAATGAATGAAGAGTGATTTTGAATATATACCACTCATTTTAAGAAATATCTTGCATTAAATCACTTGGGCCAACCATTAAGATATGTTTCATTTGAAAATTAGATGACTTTATGGTACTATACACTTAAGTCAAAATAGGAAAACTTTGTCAATGCACATGTTTGTCTAGGATGGTAGTGTTTAGGGAATAGAAAAGTAAGTAAAATTCAAAATTTTCAAAGGTTGAAGATTGACATGTTTTAAGCATTATGGGCAAGTTAATAGGTCTCAGACATTAACATAATATTGGTCAGACTAAGAGATAGGCCAAATGGCACAAGATAGAGAAGATGTGAGACTTTCAAAAGTGGGAAAGGTCAAGACTAAGAGGGAAAACCAAGTTCTAAGTTTTCCATGTATACAAGACTAAGGTACTATATAATTTATATATATCATCTACAGTTTATTATAATCCTTTATAATTTTTTTATATTTTTTCTAAAATTTAAACTTTCATTTTATATGGTCTCTTAAGAAATTGATAATATTTTAAGGATAAAAATGTAAATACCACCATACAACCATCAAATTTTGGTTCTAGTGACTAATATAATAAACTGGGTTAAATTTTATTTCACTTTGCTTACCTAATTTAATCAAATATTTGTATATAATATCAATTATTTTGATTAATTTTAGGCAAATCAATTAAATTATGTTGAATATTATTTTTTGGCATAAATGGTGGGGAATATAATGGGTTATTAATATTATGTGTTATAATGACAAGGTACTCTCATCTAATTTGTGTGAAAATGGATTTATTTTAATCAATTGATCCATTGTAAAAAATTGAGGTGATAAGGTGTTGGTATCCATGGTTTCAAGGCATAATAGTCACTGTTACTTTAGGAAATAATAAAGATGATACAAAATATAATAACATCAATGATTTACTTAAAAATACCACCAAGGAATCTTCTTTAGCCACTAGTTATTACCCCTTCCTTTCCTCCTAATTTTTTTTATCTTAGTTTATCTATTAGCTCACTATAGATTCTTTAAATTTGATAGTTGACTAATTAATTTTTTAAAACTTTTTAACCTATAATGTTGACCAGGTACAAATGTTTTAAAAACCATATAGGATGTAAAAGGGAAATTTGCATGGACTATCAAAATTATTTTTATACTATAATTAAATACATGAACATTCATATATTAAGTCCACTTTGTATATTTCAATCTTAAAATATGAACTGACCTTAATTTTGAAGGGAAATGTTGAATTATGGAAAGCTGGAGTGTCAGCTATCACATTTGACCACTTTTCATATTATTTCTTTTGGCACTGATATTCATTGGCTAAAATGACATATAGATACATACTTTGGAATTATATCACATTTATATTAATATAGTTTACATATTTTATTTCATGTCACATTAATGTTTATTTTTTATGATCTAACATGGTTTTATAAATTTTGTTTTATCTCAAGATTATTTTATGTACCATGACATTGATACCTCTTCCATTTGGAGAGGATGATGATGTGGATTTATTTTAAAAATACACAAAATTTGTATAGGGAAGATTTTATCCAAGAAAGAAGACGCTATATTTTATAGAAATGGGAAGAGTATTTGTTGTTGTCAGTGTTAAAATCTACTAGATTGAAAAGTAAAATTGCCTTTTTAAGTTGATAAATTTGAAACTTTGGAAGATGCCAATAACAAATGATATTATATTTCCTATTAAGATATGGAATATTAAAATCACATAGATTCATAAATTTTATAAATCATTAGGGATGAAATATATAGTGACTTAAAGGATTATGCATCGATGATCTTGAAATATCCATCAATAGAAGGCCTAAAGATAGAACTTATGTTATTACAGACAATGTGGTTATAAAAAAAAAACAATGTTATAGAATAAATAATGACATATCCTAAGTTTTTATATCTCATGTTATATAAGATCATAAAATTTATGAAAGATATTGTGATACCTAAATTTTAGTGTAACGGTCAAAAATATTATAAATTTATATTTTGAATGTTCAAACTTGATACAACCCAAGAACTTAATAGCTTGGAAAATTAAAAATATTGGTTTTATTTGAAACAAGAATCACCTTAATGTTTAAATAGAGTGATAATTTATATTTTTGTCCTTTGTATAGGGTGGTGAACATAATTTAAAGTTCAGGAGTGTTGGTGTAAAATTGATTGATTTGTACTCATCTACAAGAAAATATGTTACAAATGGAAAATTAGAAATGCAACTAAAGGATATATGGTAAAATTTAAAGGATTATATTTCAATAATATTTATGTGCATCTTGATATATTACTCAACCCTACTTGAAAAGGAAACCCCCTATCTAAAGTATCTCTCATATAATGGTCTGACTGGAAATTGGCAATTGTATATGGTTCTCCCATTGATGTTTGATTCAAATAAGTCCCATAAGATATTGAGGTAAACATGTGGGATGAATTATAATATGGACAAACTAATTTTTTATATATAGTTAATCTTGATGCCACTAATTACAATCAGTCTTAAAAATTAATCAAAAGAACCTACAGTGCTAATAAAACATCAAAAATTGAATGCCACCCTACCTAATTTATCATATAAAATATTGATGAGGATATAAAATGGTTAAATTATTTTGATGAAGTGGTAAATTTTAAGTATCATTAATATAAATTTGACTGGCTCAAAAAAAAATCCATCACTTTAATTAGTTTTCTATGGTGTAATAATATAGCCCTAAAAGAGGAGGATAGAAATAAATTTATGTTAGATGCATGAACAATAAATGCCATTTTTAATGTGGGTGATGAATTATGGAGTTAAATAAATTTTAATTTAATGGTATGGATGTCTATTAAAATGTGTGAAAAAAATATTATGGGTACCTAAATATCACCTTCTATATTCATAAATTTGACTTTACAATGGGAATGGTTATGCAGTATTTGGTAACACTAGTAAAGAGAAACAAAGGTGAAATATGCCAAATAAATTTCTCACATATCAAGAATAATTGAGAAAAATTGTAATATTTATAAAAAATTGACTCATTCTATAGGATAATATGGAAATAATGGTCCTCATATTCTAATTCATGCATTCTATACATATAATTTAGTGTGAAATGAGTGTAATGAGAAGATCAATTTTTTAGCCTACCTCCAATGTCATAGCCAAGATTCAAAGGGATAATGATCAAAATATTTCAACATGTTTCTATTGAAAATAAAAAAATCCTTCACCAACTATCATTAGTTTAAAATTATGTAAAAAAACATATAGCCACCACATGTCTGAAATCATTCTCAAAACTTGAAGAGGAACATAAATGATACAAAAACTAAATTTAAATTTATTGTGCACATTACTATTCCAAAAGATAGTAATTACAAGAATAACCTCATAGATTATTAATAAATTTTCATGATAAAATGGATAAAAATAAAATTTATATACCAAGGATTATAAATAAATCCAACTTAATAATTATTATTAAGAATCTCCTAGTTATATTAACTAACACATGGACATAATAATTACGGTTTTGATAACTTTGGCCTACCATTTATTAAATGTGCAGAGAATTACATAGTCACATCACTATTTTTGTGTCCTAGGAAACTCAAGGAATTAGTCACTGATGAATATTAGTCTTTATTGTATAATAGTATTGGATCATCAAAACATCTATTACATGATGCACTACTAAAAAATGAAGTGCATGAAAAATGTAAGGGTTAAAAATATAAATTTATCCATTCTAAATCCATTAGTATTTCTATTATAGATATTTAATATGGAAAGAAACTACCAATCCCTTACTTTAAACTATATAATGATTCAAGTGACAAATAGAATCAAATCCTATTTACATTCACATCCATGCTGAAAGAATAAAAGGTATTCAAAATTGTGTATGTAAGCCTTATTAAAGTTGGAAATACTCATGAGGATATATATGACCATTTTGCAAAATTATAATCATTATTATAGAAATTAGACACATGTTCTTTTCCATATATCATGGAGACCCATAAACCATGCCAAGATGGATCAAGTATATTGGTTCATTATCTTATTTATGAAGTGTAAGACTTAAAGGTCTTGTGGAGCCACATTATTGGATGGAAACCACAAGATCGTGGGTATTAAAAAACCTAGGATATTTAGGTTCCATATTGTGGATGGAATATCAATGCTATAATATAGATCAATAATAAAATATCCAATGGTCTCATCCAATCCTAATTTGGTGTAAAAAATATAATGGTGATAAAAACTCTCTATAAGGTAAACCTCCTTTGGCATATTTCAAATAAATGAAAGACATGAAAGCTATAAAAACGGATTAAAACCATAAATTGAAAATTGGTGGAAATGACAATGGGTGGAGGTAGATAATATTGGATTATAAAGAGAATTTATTGGTAAAATGTTTTATGTGTTCTATAAATAAAATTTGTAAATTATAGTAAGATTTCATATGCTTGTTTTCCTCCACAAATAGTCCAAGACAAATATGCATATTAATAAATAACTAGATCTATAAATTCTCATTGGGAAACTACATTAATAAAAACATCCCAATTAAAATTATATTTATATTGGGCCTATTTTTGAAATTCCTAAACAAGAATTAAATATTTTGATGTAAGTGTACATGGGACATATGTTTTAAATATGAATATAAAATTACATAATCTTAAATCTCCTAATGTTTTGAGTTTATATATTGATCAAGACCAATAGTCATCCGTATGATTTTCTATTTGTTATGTGCTTATAATCCATACTGACAAATATTAGTATTCATCACTCTAGAGTCTTATTTAAGGATCACATGATCTAGAGCTAGGTTAGGTTATATAATATTAATTGCTTCCCCTCTACAAGTCCATAGATATCCTATATATGATCGAAATAAACCTAGATTATTAGTTTACCTAGCCAAATCATATCCATGATCTATTACCAATAGACTAGTACAAATGGCTATTTCTTGGCTAGCTATATCAACCATAAATTTTATTATTGATGTCCATGATTATCCATAAACCTAGAACATTATCTACCAAAGTTAACTCCTAACATAAGAAGGACTATAAAATAACATGTGACATATTATAAGTCATCCCTTTGGTTACACAATGTTGAACATGAGGATGTATCATGTATTTTGATTCCTTTTACCCTACTTGATCAAGCCTATGAATGGTTCATTGACCTCCATAAAAACTCAATCATGGGATGGGTTCAATTGGGTACCATGTTTTTGGCTAAATTTGGTTAAGTGGTCAATCTAAGTATAACATATTATAAATTTACTTACATGATAGGGAAATCCAATGAGCCCATTCAAAATTAAAATGCATGATTTTAGAATATGTATAATAAGGTAACTAATTTTTATAGTCCAAAATCCCCATTAGCTTTTATAAATGTTCAAAAATGACTTAGATCCTTAGACTATTACTTTCATAAAAAAAGATGCAAATGTAACTAACATGACTCTTGCATATGTTGAAGCTATAAAAGTGGAAAGGAAACTCAATACAAAATGACATGTATTGGCCCCCATTTTCTTCCCAAACATGCTTGCTCTAAACCTAATCCCACTAGAAAATCAAAAATGTGTCATTACCTCAGCTTCTTCATGTTACAAATTAGTTTCCACTAGCACATGCTAGCCCTAATTAGAACGTAGGATTCCTCAATATAATTGGTAGTAAATTAGTCCTTTAATACACAAAATAATCCTCATTATTCAACTAAACCTAAGTTATATGCAATTTAAAGAATGGTCTAAATATTGAGCAATGATTTTTTGAATTAACAAAAACAAGTAGGTATCTCAATTAGTGGAAATAAAAACCTAAACATCGCTTACTAATAAAATTACAGACCATTCAATAGATCTAGTAAATAAAATTAGACTTATTCTAGTAAGCTAACTGAGATTAACATTATGGATTTTTTTTCCCGATTAGTGTTGTGTTCACAACACAACCCAACATGGAGAACGTAAATGTGTTGATTTTTGTCTAGCCTTTGATATTCTATATAAATAAATTGATTAATATAAATTTGTCCTAAATTATCAAAGTGTTTTAGGTAATTCTGATGATCCTAGTTATCTAAAATCTCATAGAACATCCATGGTATTAAAGACATTAGACTTCCCCAATGTAGAAGACAATGAACCTAAAGAAAAAACCAATCACATAAAAGTATTCCAAAAATATCAAAGAGGAAACTATAATCTTAGGATAAGATCATATCAACCCTTGAATACCTGAACACCACTAGATAATACTACCACACACCTGATCCTAAGGATAGAAATAATCCACCTCTACCAAAACCAAATTACAATTAACTATCCAATAGAAAAACTAATTATAACATTATGAAAGAAATGAAAAAGATAAAATCCAACATAAGTCTTTATGAATGAGAACAAATCATAGAATAAATGTATTTGTTTCTTAACTATCTCATAGACAAGAGAAGTTAGTACAAAAATAAGATCTAAGCCAACACCAATATTGTAATTCATAATACTAGATCTAAAGTTCCACCATTCTTTCTTACAATCAAAATTTTTGGTAAGAATCTCCAAAATTGTCCTATATATTCCTATGCACCATATAATGTTATGCATTTAGGTGTTTACAAGAAGCTGGGATTGGTTCCTATGAAATAAGATAAGATGTTAGTTTAGCTAGACAAGTCTAAATTCAAATTCATCAGTGAGTTGTTTAATGTTCAAATGTATCTATAAACTAAGCTAAGAGTGAAGTAGTTTATAGATATACAATTAGTTGAGATACCTGAATCACATGGCATGTTATTAATTAGAGATTGGTCAAGATCACACAATAATTACATAGCAACATATTTTTCCCACATGTGTCTACCATGGAGAGAAGTGGAAAATCAAATTAAAATTGATAGAAAACCATGAATGAATTTGATTATAACATAGTACAATGCTATCAATGAAAAAGTTAACTTCATTTATATAAAATCAAGTGTCTATACCTTGTCAATGAAAGCTAAGAAGAAAATAACTAATCATGATCATGATTCATGTATGTGGTCATTGTATTTAGATAGAGCTCAATAAAATAAAGTAGCAGGGGTCAGTATTATTCTCATTGATCCTAATGTTAATAAACACGTTACAACATTTGTATTGTAGTTTACTTGTACTAAAAACATGACAGAATATGAAGTCTTGATCTTAGGTCTATAATTTGTAACAAGGTTTGATTTATATCATTTAAGAATATTTAATGTTTCTAAATTGGTCATCAATTAGGTACATAAAAACATTTAGTGTAAAATTTCTTGTTTGAAGAAAATACAAATATTATTCATGGGACTTGATTGAGTCTTTTAGTGATCTTAACATTTCATTCATTTCTATATCTAAAATCATAATTGTTTATTCATTAGTTATTTCAGATGATAACCTCACACCATTAGATAAGATTGACTTGAAAAAAAATATATATTGAATTAGTTTATTATCCTTTTGTGCCTAACAACCTTAAGAATATTTAATTTTTTGAATATGATAATAAATTTCTTGATTGATTATGTAACTCCAACTCTTTTGATATGCATGTAATTGATGAAGATGAAATATTCAGTTTTAAGGATCAACTCAGTTATAATGGATCCCTTAAAGTAAAAGATAATCATATTCTAAAATGCATGCTATCATTACAGAGATTATTTTATTTAGATAATATAATAGATAAATTGAAGAAAGAGTACCACTTGAGTCAAGATAGTTAGATCCTTAACATGGGCATTGTAGATTAACTAGCCAACATGGAGGTTGGACTTGAATGTAGTAATGAAGCTATAAAAAAATTAAGAAAGATGTTGTTTAGATATTATGACATCATAGCATAGAGTTACAATGATTTAAAAAAAAATTATCCTCATGGCATGACACATAATATTCCCCCAAACCTAATCATAAACCCTTTAAAATAGTGTCAAGGGCTAGTTAATCAAATTTTAGAACCCCTTATTTTGAGAGAAGTCTAGAAGATGTTATCATATGTCATTCTCCATGTACATAATTTAATGTGGGTGGAAAAATTAGTGCATGTGAGGAATAAAAACCTCAATCATGCATCAATCAATTCCTTCTTTGTGTATATTTTAGAAACCTCAATCATGCATCAAATGAAGGAATTTATCCCCTACCTTCACTTCATGAGGTCATTAAACAAGTCAATAGTTCAAAGATGATGTCATTTTTGGATGGATTTTTTTGTTATAATAAAAAATTAGTGGATATAATGATAGAGATAAAATATAACTCACCACTAAGTGGGACACTTATTCATACAAGAAAATGCCATTCAAGTTACTTGATGTTGGTGTTAATTTTTAATGAGCTATGGATACTACTTTCCAAGGTTTAATCAGTAGGTGCATAATACTATACATGGATGACTTAACTATATTTTCTAACATAAATTAGATCGCTTTAGTTGTCTATAGGAGGTCTTTGAATGCTATATAATTTTCAACATATCTCTAAACCCAAAAAAATGTCTTTTACGTAATGAAAGGTAAGCTTCTAGGCCACATTATTACTAAGTAAGGTATGTCAATTGATCCCAAATAAGTTATTTCTATTTCTAAGATTCAACTACCAAATAGTAAGAAATATCTCAAATCATTTTTTGTTAAATCAATTTTATATAGAAGTTTATTTATCATTTTGTAAAAATCATTAAAACTCTAACTACCATATTAAAATAGTGGGCCAAGATAGAATGGGATGCTTCATTGAATAGGTCATTTCAAGAAATTAAGGATTCAATCTTGCAAGCTCCTATATTAGTTAGCCCCCATTATTATAAAGACTTTTATCTCTACTATTTCAATTCTAATCATATAATTGAATTTATGTTGACTTAAATATTTAAATACAGAGAACACCCCATAACATTTATGATCACATATTTGAAAGAATATGAACTAAAGTACCCTACTCTAGATAAATACGTCTACATACTGGTGGAGGCAATCAAGAATTTTCATTGCTATAAATTGAGAAACAAAATACATGACATAGATCTAGACTCTCCAATAAATAAAATGTTAGGACATATTGAGTTTGGTAAAAGAAGAGGACATTGGGTTACTAAGCTTCAGGATTATGACATTAAAATGAAACTATAAAACCTGGTACATGGTTAAGGTTCATCCAAGTTAATTTTATAAGTTTATCCTAACATCTCTATTATAAAAATTGATCAATCAAAAGTTTAATTCAATCCATGGTATAATACTATTATCCATTATTTTCTTTATGTAAATCCACTACATCATTTTTATAGGATGTAGAGAAGAGAACTAAGGTTAAAATATTCACACTATATGTTGTAAAGAGGAGTGTTCTACCATAAGAATCATGAGAGAATTCACCTGAGATATTTGTCCAAGGAAGAATCATAAGAGATGATGAATTTAATTTCATAATATGTTTGTAATTTTTCATCTTTTGGGTAATGTCACATCCCAAATTATTCTAAGGGCTACTTATTATTGGACAATATTGTTCAAGGATGCTTATGCACATGTGAGAACTTGTCATTCATGCCAGATCTTTACCAAGAGGGAATCTCATCCTCCCATGTTAATACAACAAGTGATATAAGAATGTATCTTTACCCAATGGGGATTATACTTCATTGGATTTATTAATCCCAACTCATAAGTTGGTCATATGTTTATTATCACTATCATTGACTATTATGTAAGATGGACTAAAGCCAAAATGATAAGGAATAATACAACTGAAGAAGTCATTACATTTATATAATAATTCATTATAATAAGATTTATCACTCCCTTAGCACTTGTTTTTGATAATGGACCTACCTTCTAATTACCTGAGATTATTGAGTGGGCATACCATAATGAAATCACACTAAATTTCTCCTTGAAATAATATTCCTAAGGAATTTTTTTAGTAGAATCAATAAATAATAATTATATAAATTCCATACAGAAATAAATTGAACAAAATCTCCACAATTGGCATGTGATTCTCAAATCCACCTTATGGTTTGACAATATAAGGAATAAATAGAGTTTGAATAGTTCCCTTTTCTTGTTTGTCTATGGAGTAGAGATAATTTTCCCATAAAACTCAAGAATCCCACTTATCATTTCATAAAAGAATACATTGAAGAATATATAGGAAATCAATCAAGATTATTGGATTTAACTGAATTAGAAGACAAACGAGATGAGGATTTGTAAAGTTTTAGAAAATATTAGGCTAATGTGAAAATATGATTTGAGAAAAAAGCACAAGTGAAAGCCTTATGTACTTCATATTTAGTCTTTTTATGCGACAAAGCCCAAGAAATAAAGGGTCGTCATGCTAAATTTGTTCTTTTATGGATTTATCCTTACTAGGTATCTAGGATTTTGAGACAAGATGCATTCAAAATAAGATATCTCTAGGGTAGAGAGTTACTAATACTATTTAAAAAACAATACTTAAAGCGTTACTTAATGTTTGATCCATCAAATGTCATTTCTAAGTGAAGATTTTTTGGTTCATGTGTGTACATATTTTTTATATAGTTTCATGTTTTCCTAGCTAGTGTTTCATAATTTATTGTTTGATTTAGTATACTTTAAATTTGGTTTTGGTTTGTTTTATTTTTACATGGTTTATGTGTTGCTTTCTCTTCTACCTAGATTATTTAATATGTTTCATATGTTTATTCCCTTGGGGATTTGTGTTTAATTAGATATTTTCATAGGTTTGGCATGAAAATAATTTAGTTCCTAGAAGGGTTAGTTTTCTCATTGTTGAATCTCCCATGATTATCTTATTCCTTCCTAGAATGAAGAGTAGATAATCAACATGATGAGACAACCATAATTTTTGAATAGAAAACATAATTTTAGATAATAGTATCTTAAATTAATGATGTGTCCTCATTTTCCCATATAGGCCAAGAAATTCAAATAGTTGATGACAAACTATGCGATATTTATGTTTTATAAGTTAGAATGTGAATCATCCTTGAATACCTAAATTTACTACTATAATTTATGAATGAATTTCCAAGCTTGAAATTATATGATTCAAAATAGAATATGTGAATTTTTGAAACATTTCACTTTCCAATTGAATCCATCAAACTCCACTTAATATGACATTGAATCAAAATACAAAAACTAAATTGAGTTAAACATGTCTTGATAGTCATGATTTGTTTTTAAGTTTTATCATTATAAAAATATATTGGTCCCCAAACCTCAATGGACTGAATGACAAAATATTTTCAAAATAAATAAATCAAAACAAAAGTGAGACTAGAGGTAGCTTTATTGGGACTATAGACACCTGGCTAGTAGCAGAACAATGCTCATGCCATTCCCACTAAGACAAATATCCAAATTGTCCCTTTCAAAAATTTGGATTATTTTGATAATTTTTACTTTTTCTCTCATGAATAAAAGGGATATAATAAAATAAATCACTTTCAGCACACATTGATGGTATTAGATAGATCTAAAACATAGTATGTCACATATTGAGGCAAAATTTAGTTCTTTCATCTTTCTAATTTTGTCTAAAAAATTTATTTACATATTTTTTATTGTTAAAGTTTGATGATTTGTAGCATAGGTCTTGAATATTGAATAAAATTCTTCCTATTAAAGTCACCATTTGTTAGATCCAACACACCCTATACTCAAATTTTCACACGGGGACCCACTTTTTTAGCATTATTTTTTTTATATATTGTTCCATACCAATACTAGTATATTTAACGATTACCACTTGATAATGTTGGCCTTGATTCACTTGATCATTCATTCATGGTGATTATGTAAGAGAATTTGAGGGTTTTTAAAATCTTGCATCAACTAAAAATAGAGTGCAGTGTGTTCTGTGGTTTTTGGTTTGTGACATTCTTTGTGCGTTCTTGTTTACCTCTTGGAATAATATTGTAAATATATTCCTTTGCCATGAAAAGACATAGAGATGTTTTCACTATTTATGTCAGTTTGTAGGGACTATTATATCACATAAACTTGTCATAAGTGTATATTTAAATTTAGGATGATTTATCTTATGAAAATTTGTAAGATCATAAATCCCAACTCTTAAAATATATATACCGATTTTTAGACCATTTGAAGTCACCACAAAAGTGTTATAGTTGTTACACTATTTTTAAGTTTCCTTGATTTTATTATAACTAAGTTAATAATTTTATTAAAAAATATGTATTGGTGGAATAAAATAAATCTTGTAATGCATGTTTTAAGTTTCAGCTCGACTAGATAAGTGAGTCAAAAATTATGTTAGTTTTTATAAATTATTATTCTGCTAGAGGACTTTTGTCCAATCTATGTGAATTTTATGATTGTGTGGTAATGATACATGTGGAATTGGATGCTTAAAATTAATAATATAATATAATATGACACTAAAAACCTGTGTACAACATTTTAAACCTTTTGGAGTCATGATAGAAAAGTTGTGATTGCTACACTATCTATGTTTTCCTTACTTGAAATATACATAAGCTGATAATTCACTTACCAAATCTATCGAGGTTTCATAAAATGTATTATTAAATCTATTATTTAAATTTTAGATCAATTTGATATGTGATTCAAAAATTATGATAGTTTTTGTAAACTATCATTCTATTACAGGATGCTCACATCAGTCTACAAAAGGTTCATGATTGTGTGGAATATCTTTAGTAAGATTTCAGTTACAAAATTTGGGTTGATTAATTGAAATGTATCCTAGATTTTTTTTTCAAATTTCAACTTAATTGGGTAAGTGGACAAAAATTAATGACAATTTTTACAATTATCACTCAGTCAGAAAATACATCTATGTATCTTGAAGGTTAACTATATTTTGGTAGAGATGTAGTAATAATTAGGTTCCAAATTTAATTGGTTTATATAAAATTTAATTCCCTTTAAATTTTTAGAAATTTAGATCATTTATTAGTTAAAGTTTCATAAGTTTTATTAATTTTAATTCTTATTGGAAATGTCATTTATAGTCTGCATCAATTTTTTTTACCTATATTGTTGACACATTAAGATTTAGATTATTAAATTTGTAGGGGTGATGTAAAACATTTATCTTGAGATATATTTCAAATTTTATATCCTTTGGAGTCTTTGTAGTGGTGTACCAACTATTACACTATCTATGGGTTTCCTTACTTGCGATATAGTTGGTTGAGAATTGGATTACAAAATTTGTGTAGGCTTCACAAAATTTATTATTAAAGATATGTTAGAAATTTTTATCTCAATTGGATAAGTGAGTTAAAAGTTATTATAGTTTTTTAAAATTTTTATTATACTAGAGGATGTATATCCAGTCTACAGATGATCCTTTGACCTTTAGAAATATATGTGGTAATAATTAGGTTATTAAATTTGGATCAATGATGCAAGATTAGGCCCATAATGTGTGTTTTGAATTTCAACTCAACTAGATAACCAAAATTAAATTTATGACTAGTTTGGTAATAAAAATAAACCAAGAAATATTTATGCAGTCTGTAGATGGTCCTTAAATTTGTATTAAATATGTGTTAAGATTTAAGATCCTAAATTTGGAGGGGTTACATTAAATTTAGTCCAAAATCTGTGTTGAAAATTTCATCTCAATTTGATCACCATGGCTAAAGTTATGTTCATTTTTGCAATTGTAATTCATTAGGAAAATGTTTATCTAGTCCCTAGATGGTTATTTACCTTATGAAAGAGATAAATTATGATTTAGATTACCAAATTTGGAAAAGTAATAGGAAATATATCCTAAATTATATTTTTTAAATTTTTTCTCAATTAGATAAATTTATTATATTGTTAGTGACTGACCCAAAATAATTACAGCATGCCAAGTATTATTTTAATGTCTATGCCTACAGGTTTTTACATGAGGTCCAAATATCCATCTAGATAATCGAGTCCTAGGTTTTTTTTTAAAAAATAACTTGCATTTAAATTTCATGGATTAATCATAAAGGCATCATGAACTAGACAACCAGAAGTGCAAATTATTTACTCCATCATTATTATCATTCATGTGAGCCTTGGGATCAATTCAAAATGAGGTGATTATTCCTATCTGGACTATTGATTAGCTAGTGGAATTAATTAAATATCATTAACTGATTAGTCATTAAAAATTAAACCACAATGAATATTTTAACCCTTACATTTAAAATTCTAGAAAGTTATATTCTAAGAAATTGTGGCATGTTTGAGACTTTATCCTTTCTATTATTGATTTGTTATCTCAATAAACTGAGATGTAATCAGTTATGATATTTAATAATGGAATCAAGGCCATTAAATATTGGTTGTGCATAAAGGAAATGGTTATTATTTTCTTATCTATTGAAGTAATATTTTTTGCCATTATTAGTGGGTGACACATTTGAGTACCAAAACTCTATTGAGACTAAGCCATGATTTCACTTACCTTTCTCCATTCTTCTATATTGATGGTTTACCAAAGATATTGATTTGAGAAGTAACATATGATTTTTTTTTATAGTATTGGTGTGGAAGTGTACATATGATTAAATTATATATCATCTAATTTAATTGTATTTCATAACTCATTCTGATTATCTTGAGACTTACATTAGTCATGGTGTGAATATAGCTACAGGTTGGTGTAATTTCTTTCTTTGAGTAGATATATATATATTTAACATTCGCAAATTATTCCTTTAAGTCTTGCTCATTGTGGTGTTTCACTTTTTACAATAGCTAGATTTGATTCCCAATGATTTTATTTCAACCCATATTGATTTAGTCTCTAAGTGGTGGAAGACATATACTGGATCCAAGATATTTATCTCTTTTCTACCCTACTTTTCCCTCTTTTTACAATATTTTTATGAGATAAGATATATCTATTACATTGTAAATAATCCATTTATAGATGAACCAACAATGGGAGCATGAATAATTTTGAATAAATTATTCAAAACTTTAGTGGAAATAGATCATATCCTACCCATACTATAATTAGTTTGAGTTTATTAGCTCTTGGATCACCAGCGAGTAGTATGAGTTTATTAGCTCTTGGATCACCAGCGAGTCCTAAGAAAAAGGGGAATTTTGTCTCATGAGCTGATGGTTGCTCTTGTCCACTCGTACCATTAAATCTAACAAATTATTTTAGAGTGGAACACAATTTCAGCTAAACAATGTCATGATTTGATTGGTTAACATGAGGTAAAATTTCAAAAAATATTAGATGGTACATGGATAACTATGTGTCATTTTTCTATCAGTACTAATTAAGATATAATTTAAACATTATTTTTTAGTAGTTAGAATCCAATAATAGAAACATTGAAATCCAATATCACACTACATAAAAAAATATTGGTAATATTTAAATCTAATATCATATTGGAAAAAAAATCATTAGTGCACCTTTTTTACCTATTAAATTTTCTATTTCATTACATCACATTTTTCAATACAAGCTAAAAAAGCATAAGCCTTGCCTAGAAATGGTAAATCATACAAATGAATTTGTTAGCCATTATCTCTCTAGAAAACATATATGATATGTATCCACTTTATATTCCACACTCTTATCTAGACATGGATAATGAATTAAAAGATTGTGATAATGTTTATCTTCCCTTATAGGTGATATATAATTTTATAAATATACTCTTTCTCACTCTGTTAAAATATTAAGATATGTACATGAATATGAATTGAAAAAAAGGCATTAATAATTTAGATTTAAAAAATAATGAATGCATCATAATTTTCAAATATTCTTAATTTAACATTATTATACCCATAATAGTGCTGAGCAAGATGAGAGAGAAAGGGAGTAGAGGAGAGATTTTAAATTTAGAGTAAAATCAAGGAGAGCGTGAGGATGATGATGGTGAATTAGTATTCAAACACTAGGTGGAGAGGGGGAAAAGTCTCATCATTTTAGATCTAGATAGTTGGGTGTTGTTCAACTCTCCAAGTGCCTAGAAAACATTTTTGCATGCATTATGGGAGAGACTATTTTGGGTGGTGGAGGAATTTTCTCATAGCTTACCATACTCTTATAGGATTTTTTCGAAACATTGGGTTTTAATTAGATATGTGTTTAGAGGCATTAATAATCTTAATTTATTGGTATTATTATGTGGAGTTAGGTCTTTTTTTTAGGTCAATCGGGGATAGCTTCATGAAGATCTTAATCAAATATGATTTGGTTAGATGTAAGAGACTTTTTAATAATATTATAAGGTAGATGTGTATATGTATTTTTAAAGGCATTCAGTTAGTTCTGTTCTTTAAAATGGTTTTGGTTCATGACCTAATGTCAAGGGTTTCCTCTATAGCACATTTCCATTACTTTCTTTGAGGAAATCTTCTTCCTCTTTATGGAGTAACCCTTTTAGCGGATCTACCCAATTTCATGGTTTGGGGATTATATTTGTTGGTTTATTGATGAATATCTACTAGATGATGGTCTAGATGTCTAGTTTTAGTGATCATTAGGGATCTAATTTCATAGGTGGTAGTATGATTTGGATGGAAGTGGTTGTAGGTTTTTTTGGTGATTTCAAGTCTAATGATGCAGGGAGGCTTCCTATCACGCAGTTGTTTAAATAGATCATTGGAAGAGAATTGGTTAGACCAATCTAGTTTAAAGGAATTCTCTTCTCATTTAGATCAATCTATACTCCTCTCTTCAATAAGGGAATCAAGTTTTTTGGACCCATTTTCATTGATAGTTCTAATTGTGGATGTTTTCATTTCCCAATATTTTCAAGACTGCTTTGTGGATCCCTACAGGATCCATCTATAGACTATTTCATGGTTTCCCTATATAACCCTTCTCTAGGTTGTCTCATGGATTACCTAAGTAATTCCTACTTCATTTAGCCTCATGGATTCTTTTTGTAACATTTATTAAAATTGTTTCATGGATTCCTAGTGGAATCCATCTACAGGTTATCTCATGGATTCCTTGAGTAATCCTTCTTCAATTGGATTCATGAATTCCATATTGAATCCTTATCTAGACTAACTTATGTATTCTTTGAGGAATAATTTTGTAGAGTACCTCATGTATTCCATGTGGAATCATTCTATAGAACTCATGGATTATGTGTGGAATCATTTTCCAATCTTTTTATTGGATTCCCTAAGAAATCCATCCCTAGAGTTTTCTTTAAAATCCCTCAAAATTATTTTTTGGAGACATGGGTCTCCCCTTATGACCAAGATAGTTCCAGATATATTCAAAATCATGCACCCCTTGATTTTATCATTAGATGAAAGTGTGGGTCTATAAAACCCCCATAGGTTTCCTTAAAGATATGGACTTCCCTCTGTGTCTAGGTTGGTTCCTGATCCAGTTAAAATTGGGCCATCTTAGTTTGGGGGTGTAGTTGAAACCCCCACTAATTCTCAATCTAGTTAAAATTATAGTGGGATACCTAGGCATCTTTATCCAAAATTCTACATTGGTTTTTGGTCCAACTAAAATTAGTTGGTTCTTACACTAGTCAAGAGCAACTTTTATTGGTTCTTAATCCATTCAAAATTGATCTATTGAGACCTGGGCCTCCTCTTTTCAAGTTTAGACTGGTCCCCAAACCAATTAAAATTTGTTATTATTTTATTTCCTATGTTATATTGGTTTTGTTTTGGTGGTTATTTTGTTTCCTTGGTGAGATAATTCTCTTGTTTATCTTTAGACTACTATGAGGAGACCCAAACCTCCTATTATGTCAAGGATTGGGTTCTATGCTAGTTATCAAATGTGGATTTCATCTATAATTAGAAAATTATTATACCCATATAAAATATAATGATATTACTCATTATGATGACTTTTCCCCTTGTTTGAAGTCAATCAAACCAAATAAAGTACCTTTTGATGCCTCCACTCCTATACAAATTCAATGTAATAAAATAAACAATTATTCTAAATTTTATATTATTTTTACCTTAGAATAAAATATTCATCTATGTAATGATATTTATCATGATCCTTCCATAAATTTTTTTTATAATACATAGTTAATTACAATCCATGAGTGAGTATTTTTGAACCACTACCACTCTTACTAGTCATGTTGTATCCATGATCAATGTAAATTTTAGGGGCTATTTTTCACCATTTGGTTATCTTTTCAAAAAAATATCAAATTTTATATTCTTAAATGAACAAATTTTTGAAAAACCATTCACCAAATTTTCTTATAAAGTGTCTATAGAATTGGTGAATTTACCAAGATATACATATATAAGTATTAAATTTTATATTTTTAATAAAATTTTCCTATTTCACATATGGTCTATAATTTTCTTTATCAAACTATTATCCTACAAATATACACTTCTAAAAAAATCTCATTCCTTAAAAAATACTCTTTCCATGATGCATGTTATTAGAGGCATCCAAAAACATTTTCTTGATCTCCATTTGAAAACTAGATCATGTTATGTGAATATCAAATATGGTGTTGCACTACACTACCCTTGTTCAGTGGTTGTTGAGATCTTTATACTGATTTAATTCATTACAAACCTTATTTTAGATAATGGTAAAGTTATTAATGTATTATATTAAAATCCTTCCATATAATTCATAAAAGAGATGCTTTAGATTTGTTTTATAGTTTACCTAGTGGTTCCTTATCTAAATTCAAAAATTAATAAGTGCATTCTTATCAAATTATCAAAAATGTGTAGTACCTAAGTTAACATTGGAAAATATACAAGGTTTGAAATAGGGTCATGATGAAATTATTTAATATGACATTTTAAAATTTAATGATAATTTATACTCATGAACTTATCAACTCTTAGATTTTGAAAAGCAAATTATTTTTAGTAAGGCTCTCTTATTTCCACTCAAAGAGAGATCCATGCATAAAATTTATATCTCTTTTGATAAATTATACATGGATATGTTTAAATATATATTTAATAACAATTACACAACACAAAAGGATAATGATTCAACATCATCTTCACCTAAGAAGGAAGTTACTAATAAATAATTCAATATAGATTCCAAATCTTAAAAAAACAATATAGTTAAACTCATTCATAATATAAAGGAGTTAATGCAAATAACTCCACTCAAGGAAAAAAAAATTAAGGTCCAAAACAAAGGGAAACAACCAATTTTAAAAACACTACCTCAAGTAAATAAATATAATTTTAGGCCATCACTTTAGCTTGATGGATTTAGAGATTATCCACATGATATTGTACATGCATTGTTACATAAAAATTTACTCTCTTCCTCCCAGTTAATATAATATTCCTCATCATCAAGAGTGTATAAAATAAAACCCATTTTACATCTATCATCGTATAAACAAACATAAGGATAATTATTATTACGCATTATGTGAAAATATATCACAATTAGTAAATAAATTGGTAATCATGTTTGTCAAAGTGGATATATGGATAACACAATAAAATACTTCATATTCTCCTACAAGAGCAAGTTATATAAATAATAACTATTACAACTCAATCCAAGTTTTTAATTAGTTTACTAACATTTTTTTAAAACTTGGGCTAATTCATAATTCATTTATATTTGGATGTATTTAATTAATACATTAATTAAATACTATATAATTCAAAGTGATAAGAGGAAAAATACCATAATACTAATTCCATTTAATAATTTTCTATAATTTACATATTCCTTCTTGGAATTAGTTAATGTAAAATAGCATAGCATCATAATTTACAATCAACCTAAACTGATAAATGTAATAAATAAAATTTCATGTAGCTAAATATCTTATTTTTAGATATACATTACATAAAATTACTATCTTAAAAATAATATAAAATCTAAAACCATTATTTTAAGTGTAATAAATGAATACAATCATTATTTCCAATGTATAACATTATTAATTAGAATTAGTTGAAAGAATAATGAGTATGATTCTGATATTAATACTTAGTATCAACTTGATAGTATAACCATATGCTAATACTAGTGTTTAATATTATCATGAACCATTTTATATAAGTAAATTAGACATAAATAACCACAACCTTAAATGTATAATGCAAACATTTATCAAAATAAAATGATGGTTCCACCCATTGCTAAATAAATCAATACAATAAAAGGACAATACTAAGATATTTAATTAGATAGCTCATGAAATCATAATATTATCCATGAGTATACATCAATATTATTTTATATTCAATATTATAAAGGGAGAGCATCATCTAGTTATTTTTCTTCCAACCATAGACCAATGGTCTCCCACACACCTCCTCACTAGGAGTGGACCTTCCCTTCATGTGAAATTAAAATCATATTGAACCATAGAAGAACATATGTGAAATTAAAATCACCATTACATCTTTCTAGTCTTACATACTCTCATCATTCCTCTCTTTCTACAACCTAAAGAAAACACATAAACTAGAAATTATATTAGACAAACAATTTATACAACTATAACATTACATTGGAAAATGAATTTTTATAGTATCATCATATTTAAATAATCTATATTATTCCACATTAGTATAATTTTATGATATATTATTTCTTGTCCTATTAATTGATGACAAGTTACTATAGTTAGTCTCCCTACCCAAAAATCATCACCCCTTAACAAGGAGGAGGATTGTTTATTAATTAACTCATCCTAAATTATAATAAGTTCTCTCAATCAGCCCATATAATGATAATACAAGAAAATTTTCTTCATATAGTTCTAAATATATTAAAATACTAGAATTCATAATCTCATATTATTTATCATAACCCATAACTCATTTACTACTCCTTTCATGCCTCATAGATATAGTTTATAACTATTTCACAATTTAATATTTTACGTAGTACAATATAATTTATTTTTAATTAAACATAATTTTATATAAAATTAAATATTAATTCATACCCATCTATGGTTAAACAAATTTGAAGACATATAGCATCACATAGCAATCCACATAAAACCAATGGCTTATTTTAAGATTTTACAATCATATACAAAATTAAATTAATATAAAAAATCATAAAATATAAATATAATTTAAATCACTCAATTTTATTTTTATTTTAACATTTATAAATAGGTATACTTCACTCAATAAGACCAAAAACACAAAAAAAACATTCCTTCATGTTACAAAGTTAAAGAAGTAGATTTGTACACATTATTGGTTTCCCTCATTTTTTTGTGTTACAATAATTTATGGCTTAAAATAATATTAAAATTCCCTTAAAATATAAAATAAACTAATCCAAGTATCCCATATATAATGGTAACATAAATCAAGATTTCAATTTAAAAAAAATGATTAACTAGTATTAGGATTTCCTCACGAAGTGGAATGAAAGGTTTTTTACTTAATTATTTAATTCCACTTATAATCCTAAATCTAGGAGTAAACACACATCTAAAATTTTATAAACACACATCTAAAGTTTTATAAGAGGTGAAAAACCTCCCAATATCTTTCATTTATCAATATAAGTATAATTTAGCTTAATATATAACCATTAAAAACATTTAAGTTAAAACCATGTATGGTTCCTATTGACTATTTACGTCACCTTGGTCTCTTGACACATGATATAAATGTGTGTCAAAAGATATTTTATCAAGTATTATTAGCCTTGAAAAGTTCCATTTCATAAGTAAAGGCATTCAAATTGCATCTCAATGCAAAATCTCACTAAATGCCTAATAAGCATTCTTAAACCCTAGGACTGTTTTATCCTTATAGAGGCATACTCAATTGATTTTCAATATGAAATAGAGAAAAAAAGTCTTAAAAATATCTCATATGGTCATAAAAGGTATGAAAGGTCTAAAAGTTTCACAAAAATCATTTGGAGGTTTTCAAACTCCTTCACGAGCTCTAGAAGTCTATACACATTGCCAATAATGTATCTAACTGGGTTTTCCTTCCACTCTTATTTATTGGTGGATTTATTCATCTCCCAACATTATAGGAGTGCATTTAGACCATGATTAAGCCATTACCTATCTTCAAGATCTTTTTTAGGGTAGTCTTCATTTTTTTAAGAGATTGCTATCATATTTGAAGATTTCATGAGATTGTGATGAATAAATTAGAACTTTAAAGCATGTTTCAAGTTTATAAGGCCTTTAAGGACATTCATATTATTTCAAGGTATATTAAGAAATTTAAAATTAGGTTTGCATATGGAGAAAAAATCCAAAAACATATAAGAAGGTTTTTGGGCTTAAAGGAGAAGAAATAAAATTTTCATCAGGATAAATAGGAAGAAAAAATGGAAGATTTTAGGTCTAATGGATAAACACTCAAGATCAAATCACTAAATATAAGTTTCCCATCATGGCCATCAAAGACCCTTCAAGGTCTTGAGATTCAAAACATGAGATTACAGTCTTAGTACCATAGGTTTCAAGTAGTTACTAGGGGTTTGAGAAGGTTTTGATGGAAAAAGTAGATTTCATGAACCAAAATACCATATATTATTAAAATCCTCCCAAGATAATTCCTTTGAAATAATAAAATCAAGACTGAAACCTTTGGAAACAAACTAAGAACACAAGGTTGTAGGTTTCTAATGTATTTGTAGGGACTTTATGAGGAAATTATTGGAGAGTTATTTGTGATGCCATGGTGATGTCATTGATGTGTATTGGTGAATGGATGAAGTTCCTTGATAGTCTATGTGATAATGACAAAGTGTGTAATGTGCTTGTTCTTGAATGCTTGAAGTATAATTGGCTGACCTTCTATTTTGGCATGGTTACAGATGCTTAGGCATGAGTATGGAGTATTGATCATGTGAAAAAGGTCCCTAAGATGTTTTATAATATATAAATATTTTTATGTATAATTAGAATTCATTTGGTTATCCATAGTTTTCATCTAGACACTTTGGTCCAATGGTAAAAAATCTGAGTAGGTAGGTTATTGACATCACCATTGCCATGTGTGGATGAGTCAGGGGGAGTTGGTCATATGGTTATGATCACATTAGTCCCTAAATGCTATGCACTAAATCTCAAGTCATGCACCTAGGCATAGTCAAAGATATGTGGGTGAAAATTTGGGCTCCTAGGCATTTATATAGTGTTTTCCCATACATAGCCAAATTTGCGATGTGGTAAGAAGAGTTGAGTAAACATTTTGATGATGGAATATATCACATATGTGGATGTTTCAAAACAAGATGATCATATGGGTTTATTTAGTTTTTATCTTAGTTATTATGTGTCAAATTTTAGTTCATGTGATATAACATGATAAAGGATATGCATGTGCAAATTTGGGATCCTAAGTATTTTCATAGTGTTTTCTATGTTCAAATAAAGTTAAGTAAGTAGTTTATTGACATCATATATCTCATGGGTGATGGTTTTAGGATAATATTGATATATGAATGTAATACCCTATGTGAGAGTATATTATGTGCTAAATTTTAGATCATGTGACCAGGCACAATGAAAGTTATTCAACAGCAAAGTTGGCCTCATAGTTGGCTCTATGACAAAATATTTTATGAAGGAATTTTAA
The DNA here is from genome assembly GCA_037957365.1 of Torreya grandis. Taxonomy (NCBI): domain Eukaryota; kingdom Viridiplantae; phylum Streptophyta; class Pinopsida; order Cupressales; family Taxaceae; genus Torreya; species Torreya grandis. Next base: position 2,968,895 of record JARHVA010001756.1, read on the forward strand.
TGGAATTATATCTTAGATTCATAGATTTTATATCATTATTTTGTTATATATGTGGATTCTCTTATGTTAGGAGATCATATGGTCAACATTTGAGATCATGCATCTAAGTACAGTAAAAGTTATTACAGTCCAAAGTTGGCCTTCCAAGTAGATTACAATGGTCCCCATAGTCAAATATGCAAAAGGTAAAGTTTGATCAAGTCTCAAGGAGATTTATGGAGTGAATTTTCTCCAATATTTGAGGATGCATCGATATGGAAAGAAGTGCATGTTATTTAATGATTGAGCAAAGGTAAAGGATAAAGATCAATGATGAGCACATGATCGCATAGTTGAAGATCTATGGTGTGTGGTAAGTCAAAGTGGTCAACATGTTTATTTTTTAATGACCCACATAGAAGTTAAAAAGATATAACCTTGTAAGGAGATTGATGGTCTGTGATTCTCCAAGTTGAGTGAGAGTACGAGATGAAGGAAAGTGGTTGACATTTAATTGTGACTATTGGCATTTGAATATTTTAATTTAATAAAGGAAAAAAATAGTGCTCTATCTTTTATCCATAACTATTGGTCTAGAATAGCTTTATTGATTAATTAAAAATAAATATGAATAGGACTCCATGGTTCATCCATTGAACCTTTTTAGGTGGTTTGAATGTTTGTATAGTCAAAGTTATGGTGCTCTAAAGACGAGTATGTGTTTGACTATGTTTTGCAAGTGACCAAAGAAGGATGTTTGAGCTTGTATTGATGTTGTTTCAATGTCTCATGATGACCTAGCTATTTTGGAGTGTTATAGGATATATTATGATGATCTATATGGTATTTTTAGGTTTTACCAATTGATATTTTATGTGAAAAAAGGTTAATAAGTTGACTGTGTGTTTTTTCATAATGTTCTTGTGTACTAGGTCAGTGTTTGAGCATATGCAGAGGCGAGAAAATATGACTATGATCATTTGAGGATGTCAAATGGGACATAAAGAGTGGATACATTTATTTTAAAGTGTCTTGTGTTCTTTTTTTATTGATGAAGTGATAAATGGGTGACCTATACGAGCTACAGGGGCTCTTATTAAAAGCTATAGCTACTTAAGGGTGACCCATAGATGCTATGGAAAATCTATTAAGTTTGTATTGAGATATGTATTGATGTGAGAGATTAATTAAGGGATAAGTCATGCCTAATGGCTGACCAAGGTGTTGCTTATCAATTATGCTCTATAAGTAGTGGAATCAAATATGATGGTTTCTAGATTTTTGTGAAAAAGTTTGAGGGTTGATGATGTGTGGAACCAAGCAAAGGAGATAACCTTTAAAAGAGAAGATACAGGTTAGTGAAGACCATCATAGAGTGAAGAGGATTAGAGATTATTATATGAGTAAGGTTATAAAGGTGATCACATAGGTCATTAGACCTAATAAACCTAAAAGAGGTAGAATGGGTGAATATACTCAAGAGACTATTTGGGAGAGACTTGAGTGATATTTGGTATGAGAGACTTGAGAGAGATTTGAGAGAGGCTTGTGTGTGTGAATTATGGGGTGAAGGAGGGGTAGAGTTCTTAATGGATGAGTTGATGAGTAGATCATTTTGAAGACTATTTATATGACTTGTTAGTCATAATTCTATTAGGATAATAGTACTCTTGTTGTTTGAGTATGAGTGAAGGTGTAGAGTGATAATCAAAGGTCCATCATTAGGTTTTGAATACATTAGTTTAGATGTGGATGTTTTCATAGATATTTTTGTGGAATCTCAACATCTAATGGAGTTGCATCCTCCTTGTAAGGTGAAACTTGCTAAATATCTAGTTATTATTACAACTCAGCTAGACAAGTGTGGTAGCTCCTTATGGGATTACAGTCTTACTAAAATAATCAATGGTAATTCCTTGATCATTTGTAGATGGTATAAATTGGTTCTTATTATTATAGGATATTATTCCAATTACATGTTCTAGTGGATTTTATTACCCAAGAGGTTTTCCCATGTATATCATGTGTTATGTGATTGATCTTACATTGTCTCTGTTACTCATTGCTATGAATGATATGTATGCTTCATGAATTCTTGTTGTAATTGATTAAGTGTTTGTAAATATCAAAATTTAAGTTGGATTATTTTTACCCCCCTTATCTGAGTGATTTTACCTCTAACAATTGGTATCAAAGCATGTCCTTTAGAGGAAGCTTAAGAGCTTGAAGGAGATTCTGAGTAGGTACAAAGATGGCTAAATAGTTGAAGAAAGAGAATCAATAGTGGAAGGTTGTGATCAAGGAACTTGAAGAGTAGATATGTACTTTGAAAAATGATGCTAAAGAGGATGAGAAGGTTATTAATGACTTCAAGTATAGAATATTTTAAGGAAAGTTTGAGTTCAAAAGAGGAAAGTTGTTCAAAATAAAAGTACATCATGTGTGATGAAGAAGTTTGTCATGATAGTGAAGAAGAAGTTGATCTATAAGTTGAGCTCATGGATGCACTTGGTGAAATAAAGGAAAAAAAATAATAAGAATCATAAGATGAGAAATATGATCAAAGGTCTTGAATCACAAGTTAGTTCTCTTGAGGGAAGTTTGATAGAGAAATCATGTAAAATAAAGGATTACATGACTAAAGAATCTAATAGTGATAAAAATAATATCCAAGTTAACATAGGTTAGTTAGTGGCCATAATTTCAAGTGTAAGAGCTAAAGAGGATGAGAAAATTCAATTAAAAACCAAACTAGGCCCATTGATGGTTGAGCATGATCTTGTTATAGTCAAGTTAGATAAGATGGAAAAGAAGCATGAGAATCTTGAGTATGTCAAGGAGAATGTAAGCTTTGAAAGAAATGCAAGAAGGTATGTTAGACAACCAAATGCTTCAAGGTATGCTAGTTTATTTCATGGTCATTGTTATCCATGTAATACGTATGGTCATAGAGCTAAGGATTATAGAATGAAGTTAGTCAATTATGGACATTCATGGAGCTATGACAGAAGTAGTTTTTGGCCAAGATTGATCATAATTCAAATCTATCAAAAGGTAAAAATGAAGTAATTATTTTTAGTTGTCATAGGAGTGGACATATTTCTAGATTCTATCAAAATGGTGTTAAGAGGTATTCAATTTATAGATATCCTATAAGGTTTGAGAAAGGAAAAACTTAGGTATAGAAACCAAAGGTAATCATTGCCAATTATTATAGTCATAAGGTTGATAATAAATTTACTCTAGAAGGCTATGTTACAAATTAGGATAAGTTCACAGATCAAGTAAGCAAGATGGTTTTGGAATATAACAAGAGTCAAACTTTGGTATGGATACTTGAGGTAGTAAAGACTAATGAGACTAATTATGTTGAGTCCAAGAGTCTTGATGAATTGTTTGCCAAGGTGGAAAAATAATCAGAGATGAATGAGAGTCAAGAGTTTCTATTGACAACATTTATTGACAAATCTGAAATAAAAAATGAAGTCAAAGATTCAATTAAAGTCAAGTAAGATTGCAAGTCTGATGAGATTATAGAGATATGGGGCTCTCTAAAGTTTTGGGTCTTTTAGTCTCTCTATGTCAAAGGAGTGTCTCTAGCTAGGCTTCAAGGAGACACTTGTTAATTATAAGAAGCATGGTGGCTATCATATATTGTTTGATGAGATGGTATGAAAACAAGGTATGTTTGTGCATTATTTTTATATATTTTTTGTTGGAGAAAATAAGCCTATGAAGAATATTAGTGATCCTATCTTGATAATGAGTTAGCTTATTGATAATGGTTTAGATGCTCTGGTCTAAAGATGAGTTTCAAATATCTATCTTTATATAATTTTATGGTAGATGCTAGGGGAGTTTATAATTTGAAGGTCTTTATTCTAGAATTATGTTCTATATCTTGCTAAACATAATAAAGCTTTGTTGAATAGTTGTGTATACCATGAAAAAACATAATGTTTTGAAGATGAGGTGTCTCTATATGAGTATTGATTGTGATTAGATAGTATTTGAAGACTTTTTAAAGATGTTATATTCCTGATGAAGCATGAAGTTAAGGGGAGATTTGTAATTAATCAAGTCTTAGGATTAGAAGACTGATTAGTGGAATACGAAAAATAAGGTTTGAAGAAGCAAGTTTGTATGATCAAGATGATAATGCCAATCAGAGAAGGTCTTTGGTTAAGGAAGAGAAACAAGATTGTGAAAATTGGTTTTATTGAGAGGGAATAAGATAGTCCTCTATATATGAATTTTTAGGACCTAGATATGTGTCTATTAAAAATTGTTGGCTATGCAAGTTCCAAGTAGGGTTATAAGAAAGATAGATAGGCCTATTATGAAGAAGAGTGACTTTTTGATCAATTTATCCAAAAGTGAAAGGCATGATTATTTAAAGGTGAGTTATCAAGTTCATTTAGTACATGTTTCCTATTTAGTGAGTGGAATGAAGTTATGTTGGTGGTCCTTATGGTAGCTTGAGAGATAAGCCTAGTTAGCATATGTGGTGGTTCTTCATGGTGTGTGGAGATCTGAAGATGCTCAGAAGGTGTAATTTCTTAAAGTTATTATGGGGAGTCCTTATAAAATGTTTTTTGATGTGTTCCATTATATTTATATGGGTTTTTTGTTCTTTCTTCATTAATAATAGTTCTTAGTTGAAGATAGTGTTGGCATGGAGAAAGAGGAAGTTTGTCAAGGTAAGAAAAGGTAGGATCAAGGTAAGGGGGAATTTGTATCATATTTATAAGATTTTCCTTTCATATTTATGGTATTTTTAGGTCTTCAATATTAGTTGGTTCCCACTTTTTCATTTTGTCAAATGGAGAGAAAGTTCCTATTATGGGAGTAACTGAAGAGAGAGAAGGTGAGGTGTATATTGATATATATGATGGTTTTTGACATAAATAAAAAAGGATAATATTATTGGATAGTTTTAAATGATGCCATGGTGATTTTATGTAGGTGTCCTAGTGAGTGGATGAATTTCCTTGATAGTCTATGTGACTGACAAAGTGTGCAATGTGCATGTTCTTGTATGCTTGAAGTATGATTGGTTGATCTTCTATTTTCCATAGTTAGAGATGCTTAAAAATTATTATGGGGTATTTATCATGTGAAAAATGTCCCTAATATTTTTTATAATCTTTGATTTCTTGTGTTAATAAGTGGAATTCATTTGGTTATCCATAGTTTTCATCTAGACACTTTGGGTCCAGTGACAAAAAATTAGAGTAGGCAATTTGTTGAGGTCACCATTGCCATGTGTGGATGATTCAGGGGGATTTGTTCATATGGTTATGATCAAATTAGTCCTTAGATTATATTTTGTATATGTTCATGCACCTAATCATAGTCAAAGATATGTGGGTGCAAAGTTGGGCTTCCAGTCATTTTGACAGTGTTTTCTCATACTTTGCCAAATTTGCAATTTGGAAAGAAGAGTTGAGTAATAATTTTGATGATGTAATATCTCACACGTGTGGATATTTTAAAATAATATTATCATATGGGTTTAATTATTTTTGAGCCTAGTTCTTATGAACCAAATTTTAGGTCATGGAATGTAGAGTGACAAAATATATGCATGTGCAAAGTTAGGCTCCTAGACATTTTGCTAGAGTTTTCTATGTTTAGGATTATATTGATATATGGATGGAATCCCATTTGTGAGAGTATATTATTCACTAATTTTTATATCATGAGACTAAGCACAATTACATTTATGGAAGAGCAAAATTGTCCTCATAGGCAATTTCTAAGCATCGTTGGTTCTATGACAAAAGATTTTGAGAGGGAATTTTAATGTCATTATATCTCTCACATGTGAAGGTTCCAAGATCAGTTTTTTATATGGATGTATTATTCTATGTGAGGAGATCACATGGTCTAAATTTGAGATGCCTAACCTATGAATTTTATATTGATCTATGTCTTCATGTGAGAGATGCCTTGAGGGTTAATGCATGCCTAATGGCCAACCAAGGTGTTGATTATCAAGTATGCTCTATAAGTAGTTGAACCAATGATGATGGTTTCTAATTTTTTGTGAAAAAAATTGATGGATGATGATGGGTGGAACCAAGTAAAGGAGATAAACTTTTAAATAGAAGGTATAGCTTAGTGAGGACTATTAGAGAAGGAATATGATCAAAAATTCTTATCTAAGTAAGGTGTTGAACATGATCACATAGGTCGTTAATCCTAATAAGCCTATAAGAGGTAGAATGGGTGAGTATGCTCAAGAGAATATTTGAGAGAGACTAGAGTGAGATTTGGTGTGAGGCACTTGTGAGAGATTTGAGAGAGGCTTGTGTGTGTGAATTAGGGAGAGAAGGATGGGTATAGTACCCTATGGATGAGTTGATGAGTAGATCAGTTTAAGAACTCTTTGTATGACCTATTAGTCATAATTACATTGGTAGAATATTTTTTTTATTTTTTTAGTATGAGTGAAGGTGAAGAGTGATAATTAGAGGTCCATCATTAGGTGTTGAAGACATCAATGAAAAGGTGGATGTGTTCAATGGTGTTGTTGTGCTAGCTCAAAATCTAAGGGGTTTGCATCTTCCTTGCAAGGTGAAACTTGATATAAGGTCTAATTATTTTTGTAGCTCTTTTAGATAGGTGTGGTAGATCCTTGTGGGATTGTAGTCTTAGTAAAATTGGGAATGGTAGTTCCTTGATCATTTATAGATGGTCCAAATTAGTTCTTGTTATTATAGGATAATAGTCTAATTACATGTTCCAGTGGGTTCTAGTACCCAATAGGGTTTCCCATTTATGTCATGTGTTATGTGATTGATATTGCATTATCTCTCTTGATAATTGCTATGAATGATCTGTGTGCTTCATGAATGCTTGTGGTAACTGATTAAGTGTTTGTAAAGATCAAAATTGAAGTTGGATTATTTAGGCTCACTAATGCACCCCCCTCTCAATGATTATACCTCCAACATAAATTAAGTATAATAATGTTTGTAAAAGTAAATAGGATAATTTTTTATCAGTTGAAGTGCCCCAAGGGAGAAAATTAGGCTTGGGATAGTAGACCAGATCCAAGGAGCCATTTTTGTAGGGTTTTGAAATAAAAAATAGACATGTCATTTCTTACTTCTAGTTATGTATGGTTCTTAGATAGTGTGTTAATGGTTTTTCAATGTCTTGATGTGCGCACCTCTTGGTGGCATTTAGACTTCTCAAGAGTCAAAATATCATGTGGATCCATCCAAGGAGTCTACAAATAATCTAAAAACCCTATACTCATGTTTTCACCTTTGCAGTACTCTTAAGGATTGAAAAGGTATACAAATAAGATTGTAGGGTTCCCAAACATTTAAATAGTGATTAATAACATATTTCCAAGACAATTGTACGTTTTCTAATGATAATAACTAAGTTTATGGAGGTTATAGGTAGGAAATGTATGTTTTTTATGACCTTGTGAGGTTATGAACAAGATTTTCATGATGATGAAGGAGAAGACACAAGTTATTGAGATAAAAATGCATACCTAAAGTTATATTTAAAGGATACACAATGTTATATTACTAATAATTTCAATGTTATTGATGGTCTTACAATAAAATAATATTTTTTCTAATATCAATTCTTCTTCCATCACAAAACTATGAGTTCTAAAGGTTTATAAGTCTAGAAGAAAAATATGTTGCAATGCATGGAAGAAATCAAAGTTTTTATATCTTCCATGGTTGTATGACCTTGTTTATAACAATAATTATAATATGTTAAGGTTATAAAAACCATAAATAATGAGTTACATCCCTTAAAAATGTGAAAATGAGATTTCTCACTAATAACTAGCTAGAATTAGGTTAGCAGGGTTTTTGGAAAATTTTACAGAGTTCTATGAAACCCAATGGAGGTTTTTATTTTATAAAAAATAATTAAAAATATAAAGATATTATTAAAAATTGTATGTAATATTTTAAACTAATCTAAAATCCTAAACTAATTTTCAAGGTGAATAAAAACAAATTTATTCCTACAAACATGTTCAAAGGTTTCACACAAGTTTGCAAGATCAAAAACAAGAAGATTGCAGTGAAACTTCATAATTTTTTGCCAGGTAGAGTTAATAAGCATTCAAATCATGATATTAGAGTAGGAAGGGTATAGTTCCATGGGTTATATAATGATGAATCTTGATGCAAATTCATCTACAGACCTACAACCGGCTTAGACAAGGTGAAATAACCTCAAAACAAAACCTACAAGACTGCAATACAGATTCTAAAGTTTTTGAGATCAAACCTTTCTTCATGTGAAAGAAAAAATTTAATGTTTTCATAATGATAAAATTATTTATACAAGTTTTAGAGAATTATTTAGGATTAAACATGTCCACAACATGATTTATGGTCTCAAGACCTTTGGGCAAAAAGTTGTAGCCAAAATTAACAATGTTTCCAAGCAAAAGACATGTCTGCAAGTCCACCAAAATTTTTTTTTTAATGAGTTTGAAGAAGAGGACAGCGGTTAATAATCATATATATAATCCCTCAAGATAGAGAAACAAGTTTTAAATCTTCTCCAAACCAACTTTCAGGTCTAAAACCTAATTTATAAGGTTCTATGACTTCTATCAAGTAGGAAAACATAGAAAAGCGCAAGTTGTTTAGACAAAGTTGTAGATATGATAATATTATAGTGTTTAAAAGTTATATAAGGCTAAGAAAATTGAAACATAATTATTTATAATGATTTAATTTAGGATTTTAAGGTTTTTTGTAGTTTGTGTAACATGTTTCAAACCATTAAGAGAGTCTTAAGCTTAAGAAAACACACACAAGTCTAAAACCAAGAAGATACAAGTTTTTCATGGCTTGTATAATGATAAATCATAAGATGTATCATTATCTAATATTATATATAAACCTACCAATAGTTTTATGACAAGGGTTTCAAGATACATTTTAGGAGATTCCTAAATCCCAACCCATAGGTCTACTAGTTTAAATATCCAAGTATCTTAGGGTTTATCTAGGGTTTAAGTGTTTTAAGTATATTCTAGGAGAAATAAGTCTTCAAGTAGGTATTTAATGTTTTTCGTGACCTCCAAGCGAGTTTTCATAAGCTAAAAATAGTTGTAGGTTTTCAAAGTCTTGTTTTTCAAAAATTAATGCCAAGGTAGGGAGATTTTAACCCAAATACATCACTTATAGGCCTAAAGCTTTTAGTAAGTGCTCCATAACCATTTTAATAGATAAACAAAGAAGCATTAAGGATTTCATGATAGCTACAAGGTTTTAAGATTAAAAAGGAATCAATAGATCCCCAAAAAAGAATTTTTAAACATCAAAGGGAATAGTGAACAATTTTAGGTCTACATCCAAGATCCAAGTCTTAAAATATGTTGCTCATGAGATGATAGCTTCAAGTATTATTAGGAGAAAAAAATTCTAAAGTCTGCAAACATGTTTTCAAGATTATTTACCAATCATGGTAAAGACACCTCCTCTAGATCTACAAGGTGAAGTGATGAAGGAATTTATAGGTCTATGAGACCAAAAGATTTTAAAACATGAAAATTTGTAGGTAAAATTAATAAGGTTATAATGTTGCAGGTTTATAAGGTGATGTTTTCCAAACAAGAAATATGTACCTACAAGTTTGTGACTCTATTAACAAGTCTCTAAATGTTGTAGGTAGATTTTAGAGGCCTAAGACAAAAATTTGCAAGTATTGTCAAGTATAAGTATAAGTATTTCTCATGTTGGCCTAACCTTCAAGGTTATCAAGGAGGATATGGTGAATGTAAAGATAGATGGAGTTCTATGGCAAAGCTTGGAAGGCCTTCATAATGATATAGGTCTTCCACATGTTCACATAGCTTATCAAACCTCCTACAAGGTATTGATATGGCCTTCCAAGAATAATATTATGGTTGTTACAAGTAAAATTCAAAGTTTTTTTACCTTATTTGACATCTATAGGTCTACCAATGGAAATAATGATGTTTTAAGAATGTTAAAAGAGTGAAAATTTACTACAAGTATGTGAAGAGATCATTCTAAAGTTTTAAGGAGACTAAAACATGGTCAAGAACATAATAGAACTGTAGAAGGATAAACATGTTCAAACATGTTTACACACCTGCAAACATATCTAGAAGTTAACTCAAGAAGTTAGAAAGGGTTACCAAGTATAGTCAAAGATATCTACAAGTTTTTGATTGATTTTCAAGCTCCTAAAATAGCCATGGCATTAATTTATGAAGGTATGCATCAAGAGTTTCATGATATTCCCTACAAGTATCAAGAATACAATTAAGTTTATAGGTCTATGTGGATGAAATTTTTAACACCTAAATGCCAACAGGCGTATAAACATTAAAGAGGGTCTCCATTACATTTTAGAACTCTTATAATGATTTTTTAGGATTTAAATGTGATCTTCATGATGTTTAAGAAGAATACATGAGTTATTGAGTTTAATCAAGCATACATATAGGCTTATCAGCATGTTCAAAATAACCTACATGTCTGTAGATATGTCTTATAGGTTTCTATGATGATGTAAGGTTAGAAAGTAGGAGCTCCTATAGATACTAGAAGGTTTTCAATATTTCTTAACCTAGCTCATATACCTATATGGAGGTCTACAAGTTTATAAGTTGAACATATGGAGGTTTTATGACTTCAAAACCTAGCTCATATACCTATAATAGGTTTATAAGGGTATTTTAATAGTGTAAAAGGTTTATTTTAGGTTTTAATGGTAGAGGATGAGACAATATGGAACTTTAAAAGCATGAAGATACATTTTTATTAGCTTCTTCAAGACCTCTCATGGGAAAATAGGATAAGATAATATCTTCTTATCCTCTCTAAGAGACCTTCAACTAAAGTTAAACTATGATTTCAACTAATTCATGCTTTTAAAACCTATCTAGCATTACCATGAATGGATTAAGTACTCATAAATAACATGAGATAGGTATGGAGGTGTTGGAAAAGTTCCCTAGAAATGTGTAACTCCATCCATGGAGTGGAAATTGTGTTAAGTCAATCCAAGGATTGAAATGGGAATATGAGATCTATTTTAGGGAAAAAAATTCAACAATCATGGTAGTTGAGGAGGAAAGTCAACTTGAGATAGATTCTCTATAGAATGCATGCATAATAATTGGAGAGAGGTGAGTTAATGATATTAAGGATAGGTGGGCCAAGTTTTCTAAGAATGTCTCATCATTTAAAAGCATATCCATCATGCACACAAGCCTTACAAAAGGAAAAAAAGGAAAAATTTGGTTTCCTCTTTGGATATCTTTATGATGTAGGCTTAGTGCATTGGATAAGACTTAATTCTTCCATTTTCCTTGCATTTTGAATTGTATAGGATAGTTAATGGACTAGTGGAAAAATTTATGACATCTCCTTATGATCTCATCTCCTCTCTCATCCCCATTTCTAATATATAATGTTTAAAAGGACTTTTTTTCATTATCCCTCTCTTTGGTATGTTAAAAAAAATTTACATTTTGAGTCTTTTAATACTAGCTTAGGCCTTTAATATAATAAATAATTGGTGTTTGGCTCTTTTACATTGTCAATTTTCTTGAGTATCATGTAGATTTGAAATTTTGATCTTCACTAATGGATGTTTCATTCCCTTATGATTGTTATCCTATAATTTTTATACTCTCCCTATAAGTTGTATGTTGTATATACTCCTACCTTCATGAAAATTATCTATGAAAAGTTTGAGAAGTTACATATTTTGTAAATGTTGTGTGATTTATCATCAGTTCTAAGGATTTACTATGTTTTCAGAGTGATTTGAGGAGATATATAAACTTGGTGCATCAGATTTTTATGATTCTAAGTCATTTATACTCCCTTTTCCATGACATAATTATATTCATAGTTGTAAATATGTCCATTTTAGCATTTTTTTAGGCATGTATCTGATCTTATATCAAATGCATGTAGTTTAGGAAGGAATCTAGGCTTCTTTAGAGGTTTATCCCAAGGATCCAAGGTCCTAAACTTTGGGTATGATCCCATTTTTATATTTGAATCACTACTTGAGTGAATTGGTGAAATATTTAGGTGATAATAGTTCCTATGGTCATAATTTTTAAATAAGATAACCTATAACCAAGTATGGTCCCTATGTTAGACTCTTAAATGAAAAGAGATAAAATTATCCAAAAATTATTAATAATACCCAACCTCCAAAGTTTGAGCACAAAACTAGTAAATAATATATAAAAATTAGTCATATTTATTAATAAAATGTATCCTTTAATTTGAACACCAAAATTCATAAAATTAGTCATATTAACCACCAAAATACAACCTTTAATTTGAGGTTTACATACTCATAAAATTATGCTATATCCAAACATTGAAAATAATAAAATACAGTCACCTAAATTGAGTCAAATAACCACTAAAAAGATATCTACAATAGGTGATAAAAAATCTAATAAATATGACCCCCAAATTGAGTCACATCCACCAAAGAAAACATTTTACAATTTATTATAAAAATATATAAATATCAAGTTGAGGCGCATTCACCCAAAACAAATGCTACACCCAAAAACTATAAATGATAAAATACAATCAACCAAATTAAGTCACAAAACCACCCAAAATACATGCTACAATTAGTTGTAAAAAAATGAATAAATATAACCACCAAATTGAGGCACTTCCACAAAAAACATCATGATAAAAATAATTTACAAAAATAAATAAATATGACCACCAAATTTAGACACATATACAAAAAATGACATGCTACACCTAGTATTAATAAGGTCTCTCATGAGATAGGGTCATCATATAGTGGAATGAATCATAAAACATAGATGTTATTACCAAGTACATGTAATATTTATTGAATATTTCTTGTAGTAAATGTGTGCACATGTGCACACACACATATTTATTTTTACTATTTATTTAATGTTCCATATTTATGATAAGTCTATAATAGCATGCATAGTTTATAAAAAAAACTCATAATACATATATACATACTATACATTTTGGAAATGATTGAAACTCATTTGTAGGTAAAACCATTATGAAACATAAAGTCACGTAATATTATTCTAAAATTTTCATATAAGTCCTATGAAAGTGTGTTCATCTAGTAAAATAATGTTGGTCTTAAGATGAAGGTTGATACATTTCAGATGTTTGGGTTTATATCATTGATTACCCATTTTACCTACAACTATAAGTATAGAGAAATTAGCTAAATATAAGGAATAATCCAATCAAAATTAAAAACACTATATGGTGAATTCATTACAACCATATAAAACAAATACAACTTAATGATAACATATCCTATTATGCAAAGAGTGTTTTCACACAAATTTATAAAAAAAAATACTAAAATCCATTTTAGATTTACCAATCATAGAGCATTTCCTTTTCAAATAAAATAACTCTTAAAGTTATGGATACTTGCTTGATAAAATTTTCCTTAGAAATTTCCCTAGAAATTTCCCTTGAAATAATATACATCCAAATATCTTTGTGAACTTCTCTCTCTTTATGTTTCTCTCTCTACATATGTCTTGTTATTTTTTCATTTTGTAGACACCTAAAATTGGATACAACTAGCTTCCGACTGGACTTCAGACCAATTCATACTAACCACTACAAATTAAGCCTATGAATCTCTGAACATCCCAAATTTGATTGTGCATCATTCATAAAAGCTCATAATCATGTTGATATATCCATACTTACTCTCAAGGGTTCACCCCTAATCACCTTGTAGTATCACAACTATCAATTTGGCCTATTGACAATTAAGTGGGGCACTTAAACAAATATCCAATCTTGAAAGAGCTAAAAGGGTAATTAAAATAAATTAACTAATTAAACAAGACTAAATGCCTATTTTTATTATCCATTTAAAATTAATGAATATCTATAAATGAATTCCAAAAATCAAAATATCAAATCCTTTCATCATTTCCTATATGAGTTGTCAAGCTCTTTGAAAATATCCTAAAATATCTAATTTGAGAGCCATGCCTAGTAACTACAAATAATAATTACTTAAAAATTATTAACTCTAATGGAGTTAGTTATAACTCACTAAGGGTTAGTTTTAAATCATTCCAAGCCTAAACTCAACCTTGACTCACCTTGGGTGAGAGTTAATTCCTAAGGCTATAAATGCAAGGCCTTACCTATTGAATTCATAAATTATTTTGGTACAAAGTTATTATACACAAATATCTTCAATTAGCTTGGATATTATAGAGTTATTACATAGTATTTTCTTCATATAAATCATGAAATTAGTATTACCATGCCCAAATCCTGATCCAAGAAATCACAAGCCAAAGTGCTAAAGAGAGAAGGATCTACGCAACCTCTATTATCAAACACTTCTTGATCCATAAGTTTAGAAAGCCATTCAAAAAAACCATTTGTAGCTCTTAAGGAAGGTAAAAGTGTTATGTCTTATATGTTATTTTCATGATTTCATTTATGTTTTGTTACCTAAGCTCTCCCCAGTGTCTAGGTTAGAGGTGTTAGGATTTTAGTGTGTTTATTTCATTATTTTATGATATTAACACAATACTAATCTCCCCGCTATGTCAAATTCCTAGTTCACATGTTATCATGCCTAATGGGACCCTCAATTATCCTATATAACCAAGGAAAATTATATGATACTTTTAGTTTCTCTAATGGGTGCTTAAAAATGTTCAAAATTTGAGTTTTTTGTTCATTTTTCATGCATTTCTTTTTTTAACAACTCACAAGTTGTAGGTAACTGATGCCATTTTATTTCACCATTGATAGTGATCAACATAAATTATCCCAAACTAACATTTATTACCCCTATATAGAACAACATTGATTACCATAACCAACATCAATCCTTGTGTAAAAAGCAGATCATGATAGAAATGTGACTAATGAGGGTTTTCTTGAGTTTTTTGGTTTTTATTCTATATCTAAGAGCCTAAATATTATTTATCTGACCATTTTCATACAATATCTAATGATACTTGTTGGTTTTAATCTCATTTTACTAATAATATTTTTGTGAAAAACCATATTATGTTTTTCTATGTTTTTACTTGAACCAACGCCAATATCTATGGACTGACATTGATCCCTATGTGGATATATGTTGATCTCTTTGCGATAAAAAAATATAAAAAACCAAGAGTTCATTTTAAAATATTATTTTCTCACTTGATTTTGGGACTCTAACTAGGAAAACCCTATAATAAATTATAGGTCCTAAGGTGGAAAGAATAATGTTTGGACATGGTTAAATATTACACACTTTATTTGTGGTGTTTAAAAGGAACTTAGTTATTTTCATGCCTTAGTTATTTTTCAAGTTTTTCAACAAATTCCAAGGGGATCAAATTTTACAACACACTTATTTTTCATGATTAAAATGAACTTTCACACTTAGTTATAAACTCCTAAAAGTTGTTGGTTTTATGTGTATTTGTTAAAAAAAAATCATTTTAGTAAAATGAGTGATGCATGTATTGTCCCCCCATCCCCTTTAGGGAAGTAAAGTCACCAAAAAAACTCATTATTTACCTTTGTCACTTTATTCCAAAAGAGTGAAAATAAAATCTCTAAGGACCTCACCAAATCCCTATGGTTTGGCTGGCCCCAAAATGACCATAAAGTCTTTTCACTTTCCTTTATTTTTTATGTATTTTATCTTGTGAGTAGGAGTTCATTGCCTCCTCAAAGATTATTTAGGGAAGAATTGACATGAGAATTCATCTCCCAACATCATTTCAACCACACTCCATGGTGTGGTATATAAATTGAGATGGTGACTAAATAGGATGGTAGTTTGAGTAGGTAAACTACATCTATTATTAACTGCTACCCGTGAAATATATGATCAAGTCAGACATCTCACTATAATGAGCTAGCAATGGATGTAGTAGTTGTGAAAAGGACAAGATGTTTTCACAATAATCTATCTGATGTGGGTCTAATTGATGTGAGAATATATAGTGTTATCCACACTTGGGATCATCTAGAAATATGCAAAAATTAATAGTTTAGAACAACCCCACTTGTCATAGACATACTATTGATGTAGGGTGAGTAGCCTGAAGTTCTATGTAACAATAAAAACACTTTAGAGAAGAGGGGTTCTAAAAACCCTACTTTTCATGAACTTTTACTTTTTGGATTAACATTTAAAAACCTCTTAAGAGAGAGTATATTGATGAAATTTGATAGTACTATGCAACCTTGTTAGTTTTGAGATTTAGGATGTTACACTTAGGTGTTTTTGTGATTTTATACTTCTAATCCATAGTCTTGAGTTGAATTACTGATTGTTTTTTTTTATATTACATCAAAATGAGTCTTTTTTATACATCACTCCTTTATTTGATGAGGTTTTATGCCATCCATTTGACATCATATATGTTCCTTAATTTTTTTTTCAAACCTTTGTGTGTATCACTTGTTTTAAAAGGGTGTCATTATGATACCCAATTCATCTCAATATTTATGCCATGAGTCTTGAAAAAAAAATTATAAACATTTTTAGATTAGCATAAAAATTTATAAACATTTTTAGATTAGTATAATGTCCTTACACTTATAAAAATAATTTTATAGACCTTTTTGTCTTGCATTCAAATCCTAATTTGAAATAAAAACCACATGTTCCTTTTGGATCTATATCTAGTGTTATTATCTTATTCACTCTTGTTAAGTTTAAATAAGCCTAGTTTTCTAAGTTAAGTTCTATATTAGCCTTTATAAGTTCAAATCCAAATATTGATTGACTTTTATCTATGTCTTGTGTAATTTTGGCCTAGAAATTAATCTTTCACTTTTGGGTTATGAAACTTAGGTTGATTCTTTATTCAATTTCAAAACCATTATTTGTGCCTAGATTTAGGAGAAGTAATCTATCTTCCATATGCCTAGAGCTTCTTTCCTTATACAAATTAACCAAGTTCATGTTTAAATATAGATGCCTAGTTTATGACAAGGTGTTTTAATTTTTTTAAATTAAATCTCTTTCCCTATTTTGTTTAAAATTCTAGATTTTGTGCCTTTTCTAAAAGACCTAACACATGCCTGTTTTGAGCCTAGTTTTTTTGCCTTCTCCAAAAGACCTATAAAAATTTGATTTCTCTATATTAGACTTTTTTGAAACATTTTGAACCTAAATTTTGGAATTTTAATTTTATTTAATCCACCTTGACTCTTTTGTGTAAGATATTTGATGTTAGACATTTGTTATTATAGTATTTTGTACCATGTTTTAGCATAGACCTTTTTGGAGATATAACTCCACTTTTAGACCAAGTTAGACCATGTTTAAAACATTTTCACTTTGTAAATTATTTTTAAATAGTTTTTATAAATCTAGGCCTTTATCACCAAACATTCATCATCAATTTTAATGTCTCACTATACTCGTAGTGGAGCCATGTATAATTCAGGATATGATAATGTTGTTTCACAAGATGACTTTGTTCGAGATCCCTATGGTGAAGATGTAATTTGTGAGATGGATCCTTATCCACCTTAAAAAACTCAATTATGGTAATAAATAAAAGATCATTTAGCTCATTATTTGGTCAACATACCTTCATACTCAGAGTAGGACCAAGAATAAACAACATAGTACCTAGCTAGCATATCATCAGTTGTGGACCAAGTTTAAGATTCCTATTTTTTTTTATTTTCACTTGATTAAAATTAAGAATGAATCTTTAATCATGGTCATAGAGGTAGGGGCCATGTTTCCACTAAACTTCCCCCATACAAATTTTCCTAGTCTAATTAGAGTGCCTTTAATTATACCTTAAAATCAAACCATTTAATAAGCCTCTACTATAAATCATCAAGTGCTCATGTCAATGACATACCAAGACCCATATATGATTATCATAGTAAAGGGCATCATAGAGAACCAATTTATTCAAATGCAGAAAGAATACCAGACCTATTCAAATTTAGCATGTAATTTAAATAAAATGACCATGTCAAATGCTCCACTTATCAAGCTATCTCCTTCAATAGGAATCTTAATCAAATTAAAAAGAAAATAAAATTTGGGTATAGACCCATTCATGAAAATTAATTTAGTTGGAAACATTTTCAAAGTCCCATCTATCAAATAAGTGTCTACTATTTATTTGTAGACAAATGTGCCAAACATAGTGGATAACATGTAAGTGTCATCAAACTTAGGCCAAAGTGGTGTACATGCATTAATAAATATTCCACAACTAGTACCTCTAGTAAAAACCATGAGTGGATCTTAATATCAAGGAATGAACTTTGACCTTGAAACCATAATAAGCTACCTCTAATCCTCACCCAATTACTTCATTAAGTATGAAATCATAAGGATTAAGTTGTTAAATGCAAATTGGTGCCTTGCCTCAACAAAACATGATGAATGTTACTTCACCACAATAGGTGATGACTAACATTAGATAACAATAGGCACAGTTTAGTATACCAACATCATAGAGATTGAACATTCTGCCACCATAGTAGGGTGAAACTAATGTTCCACTTCGTTAGGTAGTGATAAATATACTTATTAATTCATAGAATAACATGACTTCATAAATATTATCTAATAAATAATTTATGCCTATTGGTCAACAATAAATTAAAAATATATAATAATATTCTAATTCATAATAAGTATTTGTACAACTAAGGAGTACTACTATTCAACAAGTACCAGTTCGGTAATAATTTCCTTTTGTTCCAAACATGCCACAAATTCAATGATAGGGTCTTGTGTCACAACAAGTTCCCCTTATTCAACCAGGTTTAACTAGTCAAAATCAAGTACCTAATCAACCTTAGTATTCATAGTACTTCACCTAAAGCCATATCTTTCTATCTTAGCCACAATTCCCCCAAAACTAGGCCTATATACCTAATCCAAATCATAATATCACATCGTAATGTATGCAATTCCAATAATCACATCCTAATCTATGAATGCATATTCCTATTCATTTACCTAACCAAACTAATATTACACATCAAACCATGCCTCTACTACACCCCAGTCAAAGTAATACACTTTTGACCACCTAGCCTCTACCTCAGGATAATATTCCATCTAGTTTATTGGCACAAGAACTATAGAAAATGAAGAATGCAATTTCCACCATTCTATTGAGGTCAACATACCCCCCATTTTTACAAATGAGGACTCTTTTTCAAATTTTAAAATTGTTTTCTTCAAATTGAGCATTCCATTGAACCAAAGTGCATTATTTGAATATCATGGTTCTCATCATGTTTACATTTGACATGTTAGCATTTATCTTCATTTGACTTCATCTAATATTAATAATTTTTTATCTTTATTTCCATGTTGTAGGTTTAATGGAGTGTCATTGTAATGAACATTAATCAAGGTTTTGTGCTTTAAATGTCAAATTATCCCTTAGTTGGTTAAATAATATGATCTCAATTATTCTTGTATATTAACCTTTGGTCACAATTGATTAATTAAATCTATGTTTAAATAATGTTAGAAACCTTAGTCTATTTTTTTTAGCCTAAGTTAATTTTGAAAAAGATTCATATTTATGCAAGATCATATTTACATGGGAACACTTTTATATTTTATACCTAATTTGAAACTTTAGTCTAAATCCCAATTATATTTATTAATATAACTAAGACCTTAGTCAAAAAATTTATACATATTTCTTGAGAGCTCATGTCTTTAAGTTTATGTCTACAGGTTCTAATTAAACCCAAATATGACAAGTGTCAATATCTTAGAGCTAGAAGTAAAGATAGACAACCCAAGGGTAAATTTGAAAGTCAATAAATCAAGGAGATGATCAATGATGCATTTTAGTTCATACAACAAAGATATAATGGTTAGAAAGGAATTAAAGCATCAAAGGTCTTATGAAAGAATGTGAGGTTGATAAGTGGAAATATCTTGGAAAAATAGTAAAGGATCTGATAGTAAGCATGAGTCAATAAGTCAAAGAACCTATGAAAGAACATGAGATCAACAAGTGTCATGATCTCAATAAAGCTCAAACATATCAATATTCCATGGTCAACCATGCATCTAGAATATCAACACTGTGAATGAAGGTAGACTTATCAAAGGGCCTAGATTGAACATGGTGGTGACACATGCCACAACTATGATGAACTAGATAGAGATCAATAAATATCATTCAAGCTCCTAGATCAAGATCAATGGTGCAGATCAAGTCAATAAGTTAATGTCTCAGATGGAATGAGAAAATACCACATCAAAAAAAGGCATTAAGTGATGGAGTGTGTTTTCTAGGAGCGCAAAGAGCCTAAGGATATATCAAGTGACACACTCTCAGGAGCTTAGATGGAAAAAAAATGAACTATGATAAAATCAAGGCTAGGAAGACATTTAAGGGATCAACGGTGCAAATTTATTGAGACTCAAGATTATATACAGAGGTGACATGTGTCCAAAAGTGATAAATGGTCATTTTTAAAATAAATAAATAATGTGACATGGCAACACCACATATGCAAAACATGTCAAATTGGGAGATCTTGTGGAACCCATCACATGAAAGGTATAAATTTTTAATCTAAATGCAAAATCTTGGTCATGAATCCCATAGTTTAAACTTGATCACTACCATTGAAGGTCTATGCAAACATCTTAAAAACCCTAGACTATATAGATTTCCCCAATTACCTCTATTTTCACTATAGATGAACTAAGAGAAGAGCTAGATTATTGTTTGCAATTACATAATTCAATCAATGGTAACCCACAAACACATTTTAAAGGAATATGTGGAGATATATTTGGCAATAGATGCTGAGGGACATGTGTTCAAGGACAACAAGTTTGTTGCTACTAATTTAAACATAGGAGATAAAAATTGGTCTAAATTTTTTTGTACCATTGAGAACCAACCAACCATTACTAGGGAGGAAGAGAAGAATCTCTCTACTAAGAGACTATATGATGACATCATAGTAATTTATATGATTGGTCTACATTATGCAAAATTAAAATCAGAGGCACTTCATTGAATTGATATTATTTCTCCCATTTTAAAGGAAGCTAAGATAGATAAGGGCATGTTAATTAATTAACACAATCATAGGAAATCATCTTGCATTTATGCTATTACATTTGAGTCCTATTATAAGTTTCCTAACCCCAAATTGACCTAGCCTCTATCATTTATTAGGGTAAAGAATGTAATTTGATAGACATCATTTCCATGTGGTTATATTTTGAGAACCAAGTCTTTTCAAACCTTAATAAGAACATTCCTATCATCAAGTTCAGATAAGGGGTTAGGATGATAATGACAACATTGAATAAGTTATGTGGAAAAGCAACCATTACATATGTAGACCCAATATGGGTGACCATGGTCTACATTATTATTTAGAAGGTGATTATCATTCCTTTGGGTGAGATAATTATTACCTCATTGATTATATAAATATATGAAATTAGGCATAAGAAGAAAAAATAGTTTTTCATGATGCCTTATTGCCTAGATGCCCCATGTGCAACAACAAATATTTCAAATCAGAGGGAGTGGTATCCAAATACAAAATAGATAGTTTTAAAATATTATTCTAAGTTACACATCTATCAATATAGGGATCACATTCAATTTATCTATGATTGTATCTATCTAGCCTTCACTGAAGCTATAACTAGTACCCCTATGTCAAGAATTAGCCCTTTAATCAAGAGATTTTTTTAAACAATGTGGGATATATGGTTGTACCCTATCTACACCATCATAAGGATTGTCGGAACTCAATAGGCTCCCCTTAAATTTATAGTCCATGTTCTTGATAAGTTATGTAAACAAGAGGTAGCATACTAGTTATTCCATGGTATAGATGGTGTGTGCAAAACTAAGAGAAAGGGTCTCTTACATGATTTTCTTAAGCAAATTGGTAAGACCATGTTCAAATAGGGGGATCATATTGAGGATACATCAAAACATAGGTTGTATTTCAACCTAAAAATGGATGATTTTAGATAATGGGACCCATATGGGAAGGCAAATGAACATTTAAAACTCAAGGGTATTTTAAATGTGTCATATAAACATGAGCCCAGTTCACTTGATTTCATATACATTAAATCATCCTCCTACTTTGAAGTAACTAGAAGGTTAAAGGAACATAACATAAGACCTAAATCTAGATTATAGAGAGATCAAAAGGTAGATGATAGTTACCAATTGGGCACCAAGGAGTACTACTTAATTTATCTTTATCCTCCCAGGCTTCCCTCAATAGAGACACAAGCTAAGAAAAGGCCAAATGAGATTGATTCAAGTTCATCAATTCCTATATATTTAAAGGTGGTAGAACAAGAGAAATAGGTACATATAATATCCATAGATCCTCAAAAATCTATTGAGGATCTATTTAAAATTCTATCTATAACATATGAAGATTTAGATGGAGAGAAAATAAGTGTTAAGAAAACTAAGGATGACAAAGGGAAATCTTTGGACTTAGTAGTTATTGACCCCCTAAGAGAAAATTAGAAATTTCCCTTATTCCAAAAGCTAATAATCCCAAGGTGACCATCACTCCCCGCTTGAAATAAGTTAATTTATTTAGTGAAGAGAACATTTTGTATGGGACACCTATCCTTGAGTGGTTCATTTATGAACCAAGAATGGAACATATACCCACTTATCACCCATGGGCCTTGGTCAAAGCTAATAATAACCCTATGCAACAATAAATGAAACCATAGATTGGTATTTTGTAAGATGAGGAGGCAAAAAGGTTGGATGCCCCAAGACATTCAACAAACCAATCAAAAATAGAGGTCCTATTACTCAATGTGACCCAATCCTTAGTTAGAGGCAAATTTGATCCAATAACTAATAGCTTGCAAAGAGTGATAGAGAAAAGGGTCATGGAAGAAGGATAGGAAATTTCATATCAAAAGGTGGAGCCATTGACAAGTTTGACTCAGAAGTAAGGACAAAGGCTTAGTGAAGATCTTATTTTTTAGGATGATGTTCTTGAATTAGCCCAAGCATAAACAAAATAATTTTAATCTACTATTAAAGGGATAAATCAACTAAAGAATAACTTATAGGAGCAATCCATTTTGTCTATTCCATGAGACTATCATGCATGATTTATTCAACTCCTTGAATGTAGTAAAGTCCAAATAGGACTTGGTAAACAAATAGGGTACTTTGGCTATAGGCCAAGCTGGCCAATGGAAGGCTTCACAACACAAGATGAAGGATTTGATCAATTTTTTGATAGAGGACCAAATTAATAAGTTTATAATAGTCATCCTAGTCAATTTGAATATGGATATGGAAATATTGTTAGATAAGATCAAGGCATTAATAAAATGGTCCATGAGCATGGGATATATCCCTAATAATCTCCAATAGTTATAAAATAGAATGATGCACATACTTGGGAGTTTGATCAAGGATCCCATTTCACTTAGTCCCCTTGGATTTATCACTGATGAGGAGTTCAGACATATAGCTACCAGTTCATGTAGGAGGTAAGGAACCAAATCCAAGGCAAGAATAGGGCAGATAACAAAAGGATTATGGACGTGATTTTATCAGCTAAAGAGAATATGAGAGATGCTAAGAGAATCAAGGAAGCATTGAACAAGGTAGAAAAGGACCTGAAAGACCTAGAAGATCAAGAAAATGATATTTTAATATAACCCATTATTAACGTCAAGATAATTGATGAGTAATACTATAGAACAAAGATCCTACAGTAGAGACAAAGGACTGCAACAATAAAAGAGTCTCAAAGTCAAATGTGTTGACTTAAGTATATTCCTTTTATAACTTAACATGTACATTATTTGTAAAATCATGTGAAAACTTGTAGATTGCATTGATTGTAAGTTAGTCCATTTATAAAGTGTCATTAGTTATAGAAAGTTGTATAAGTATAGCTATCCTTGACACTTGTGCAATTGTCTTTGGATATGACTGACTAACATACCTCCTTAATCTTCTATAAAAAGGATATTATCATTTTTAGAGAGAGAGAGAGAGAGAGAGAGAGAGAGTTTGGAATCAAAACTATTATTGTAAATTTGGAATAGTTAATACAAGAAAAAAACTCTAGAAAGATTGTCCAATATTTGTTTGTGTGATTGTTATTAGGGATTCTCTCTAAAATATTTGGTCTAATTTTAAGATTTAAATGGTTTATGGATTCTTGATGTGTACCTTTCAATTTATAATTTTTAATTTATTCCTATTCTAGATTGATTGAAAGATCTTAGATTAATTTTGGTTGCTTTGCATTTCTTGTAGATGTGCCAACACAATTTGCTTGGAAGAGTAATCCTTTAAGTTGAATCCAGTTCTTATTTGCATTGTTTCAACTATCCTTAGCTGTTTACCTTAATATATGGTAGGATTTGAGCTATAGATATTTCATGTCATAAATTAGTTTAAGTGAATATTTGGATGAAATTTAAACTTTGTCATAATGTCTAGATTGAAGATCAAAAACATATTTCTTCTCTTTCCTACCCTTCTTTTTAATCATTTTTTGATAAATTCACTTTATCTTATCTTCATTGTAAATATTCATGCTATCTTAGACTTTAGACTTAGGTTCTAACCATAATTCATTCTACTTAGGAATATCACAACTAACTATTGGGCCATGGTTACTCCTAAAAACCAAATAGGTATATTACAATTTTTTTGAAATAGTTCATTTGCTTTGCTATTATTCCACCAAAGATATTAGGAATATCACAACCAACTACTCATGTAATTAATTCTCTGAATTCATAAATGAAAAGAGTGTTTCTTAATACTTTGTAAACCCTATAATACACTTTCAGGCTTTAACAGGTGAGTTACACTGGTGCCAAAAGGATGGCCTTAGCTAAAGCT
The DNA here is from genome assembly GCA_037957365.1 of Torreya grandis. NCBI lineage: Eukaryota > Viridiplantae > Streptophyta > Pinopsida > Cupressales > Taxaceae > Torreya > Torreya grandis. The sequence goes on from JARHVA010001756.1 coordinate 2,993,778, forward strand.
TTGTGAATTTTAAGTATCTTTTCTAATTTTAGTGAATTTTGTTCAAATATCATTGAATTCTATGCATAGTTATGTTATTCCTAGTTATATTGTTTAAAAATCATTGATATACATGGTTTTAGACCAATATTTAGAGTGTTTAGCTAAAGATATATATTCTTTAAAGATTCATGATAATTTGTTGCAAAGGTAGTTTAAGATTTGTAAATCTTATACATTTAAAGTTATCGATATAAATTTTGTTCAAATATTGATTGATTCTTTACAAATTTAGGTATATTTGAACTTAGAAGTGTAAATATCATTCACATTCATCAATTTAGACATGTATTTGAGCTATTTTAGTTAAATATAGTTGTTCTTTGTAAGGATTCATATAAATTTTGATTAATGTGCAAATATGATCATTGTTATTTTTAAAGATAAGGTTTATACATTGTATTTTGAATAAGATTCAAAGTTGACTAAGACTAGGTCATGTTTAGAGACAAGATTACCTCTCCTTTAATTATAATTTCATAGGAAAGCAAGAGCAGACAAAGGTAAGTAAAGGGTTTCTAAATATCAATCTACTTTAGCTATTCGTGGTGCTCCTATGTTCAATCCCTATCAATGTATGACATGGTTAAATGGATCTTCCATCAATGTAACTAGTTTAGTATATGACTGACCTAGAAATCTTGAGAAATACTTTCCTCCTTTCATTCCTAATGGTTTTGTCATTTCTAACAAACATATCAAAAGTTTTGACATTGATTTAATGTTATTAAATATTATTCATGAAGATGTTGCATGTAGATTGTTTCCTTTTACTTTCAAAGATGGAGAATATGATTGATTTCTCAACCTTCTTGAGAATTACAATACTAGTTGAAATGACTTTAATAGTATTTTCATTGATCAATTTGGAAAAATCATTAGTCCTTGTATTCTTCATCAATAGTTCACCACTGTGAAGAGAGATTCTAGTGAAACCATTAGAGCCTTTAATTTTAGATTCTTAAAGATGTTTATCAAAACCATAGAGGCATTAGATTTGGAGATCTATAAGGATGTTTTAGATCCCATGATTCATGTTTTTTAAAAGTTCTATTGGAGTTATAAACACATTAGGCTTGGCCTATGCTGAAGCTATGATAATCAATTATCAAATGTAACCTTAATATTATCTAGCATATGCCATCCCTAATGTCAATACTAATCTACCTATGTTAAATTCTATTCCCAATGCTAATCAAAACATGTCTGCTTTAAATCAAACACCAATGTTGAATCAATTACCCTTGACTAATGGTCATTATGGCCAAAACTTAGGATTTTTCAATAACATTGAAAATGGATTTAATCCACAATATAAAATATCTTTGGTGCCAAAAACTAATATCAATACCCAATTTCACAACTCAGAGGCACCTAAAAGTGAGAATGAATTCATACTCAAAATGGTTTAAAAATTAATCACTAAGTTTGTTCAGTTGTAAAAATAAGTAGGTAATATTGGGGAAAACTCTAACAGAAATTATTCTTACCAAAGTTTCACTAGATATACAAATAGGTTACACAATGGTAATAAAAATAATAATAACAATGAGTCATCTGTAAATAAGAACAATCCTGAGATAAACATATGTGATGTAGCTTTAACTAAATATATTAGAGTTCAAACACTTCAAATCATGGTGAATTGGATTGTATTAAATTTTTCAATGATTTTGAGTTATTTTAAGATGAGTTAGATACATTTGAAATTGGACCTAACAAATATAATACTGTAGGTACATCTAGTTCTTCATATTCATCTAAATTAGTTGATACAACTATCATGGTGGAGACATTTGACTTCCCATTCCAAGATGAGAATGAGTCTGAGGATACTCCTAAAGAGATTCATACTTTTCAGTAGTACCTAAAGAATACTTATCCTGTAAGGAATAGAGAACATAAATAACCATTGACAAAATTAACTCCATTTAATAACTTTGACACTTCCCCTGATCTTACAGTAGATAACAATCCAGAACCTCCAAAGGGAATACCTCTAGAAATAATGTTGAATCATCTAGTTATTTTACTAGGAGTGGATATAATATAGTTGAGGATATGAAAAATATTAAAGCTAATATCACTTTACATGAGTTGACTTAAATTGTTGAGCAAAGAGACTTGTTGCTATAATATTTATCCAAGAAACCTAGTAAGTCACCAAAGGTTGAAAATGCTAATGTAGTTATCTATAAGAACAAATTAGAAGTTCCCCCTTTCTTGCTAATAATTAGAGTCTTTGGTAAGAACTTGCATAATTTTTTTCTAGATTCAGGTGCTTGAGCCAATATTATGCCAAAAGGTATTTATGAAAAACTTGGTTTAACTCTAATTAAGTCTAATACAATGGTTACTCATTTAGACAAATCAATATTTAAAGTAATTAGAGAATTGTTGAATGTTCATATGTAGTTTGTTGTAGATCCAAGGATATAACAATTCATAGACATTCAAGTGGTGGAAATCCCTAATGCTTATGGAAAGCTATGTAGGAGAGATTGTATAAAGTATTTGAAAGGATATATATCCACTGACTATTCCCACATGTGGATTCCATGGAAATGAGTTCCCAATCAAATCCAAATTGAAAGAGAGTCAAAGATGAAACCCATGATCACCAAGTATTATGTAATAAATGAAAAGGTCAACATGGTCAATTTTGAGTTAGGAGTTTACACTCTTGACACTTCTAAGGTATGCAACTCTAAAGATTCTCATGCTATGTTTAGAATGTGGAAATTATATTTTGATGGTGCCTGATGTAAATTTGGATCTAGAGTAGGAATTATTCTAATAAATCTGATTGGAAAATATTTTAATACTTATTACATAATTTAGTTTCCTTACACTAATAACTTAGCATAATATGAAGCTCTAATATTAGGATTACAATTTGATATAAAAAATGAGGTCAAAGAATTGCTAGTATATGGTGACTATAAACTAGTAGTTAATCAAGTTAGGAGCAAGTACCAATGTAAATTGTCATATCTTAAGAAATACAAGTTTAGAGTGTGGGACTTGATATAATACTTTGAAGCCTCTAACATTGCCTCAATTCCTATAGAAGAGAACAAGCTTGCTGATGAGCTAGCCTAAAATGTAGCCAATCTTATGTCAAATCAATATTCTAAACTAGGAAACCTTAGAATTGAATTGGTTTCATGTCCCTTAGTCCCTATAAATGTCAATCATTTACAATTATTCAATAATGATCAACAAATCATAGATTTCATGAAAAATTTAGGAGTATTTGAGTCTCACATCATTGATGAGGTCAATGAAAATTCTCTTGATGGAGATAAAATTGATGACAGTGTTATTCAATTGAATGACAAAAAAATTACCACTTAGAATGACTATTTGATCAAGACAAATTAACTAAATCTATAAATGTTCCCAAAGTGAATGGGAAATATTATAATGTTATTAATCTAGGAACTCAAGCTCAACCCCAACTAGTAAATATTGGTACAGCCTACACAAATGAAGAATTGAGAAAGTCTAAAGAGTTGTTGACCAAGTACAAATATGTTATAACATGGTCCTATGAAGACTTAAATATCTTTGATCCTAGAGTCATTATCCATACCATTCCACTAAAAGAGGCATGTAAACCTTTTAGGTAGAAGCAAAGGCTAGTCAACCCTATTTTAGAACCATTGATCTATAAAGAGGTCAAGAAACTATTGGATGTAAAGATATTTTTTCCCATTAGACATTCGACCTAGGTATCCAACTTAGTACCAATTAGAAAGAAAAATGGATAAATAAGATTATGCATATACTTTATAAATTTGAATAGAGATTTTGAAAAGGATAACTATCCTTTACCTTATCTTGACCAAGTCATTCAAATTGTTAGTGATTCTACTTTGATGACTTTCATTGATGGTTTTTTAGGTTATAATCAAGTGCTTGTAAACAAGGAAGATGAAATGAAAACTGCATTTATAGCTAAGTGGGGCACCTTTTCCTACAAGAGAATTCCTTTTAGACTTATTAATGCAGGGGCTACATTCTAAAGAGATATACACCATGCCTTTAGAGGTCTTATAGGTAAGTACATTATTATATATGGATGATCTAAATGTGTTTTCTAAAAATAAGGAGGATCACATTATGTACTTACAATAGGTATTTGAATGTTGTAAAAGGTATGAAATTACCTCAATCCCAAGAAAAACATTTTTTGTGTTATAGGAGGGAAGTTACTAGGACATGTTGTAACCAAAGAAGGGATTTTTATAAACCCTGATAGAGTTAATGCCATATCCAAAATATAAACCCATAATAGTAGAAAGGAATTAAAGTCTTTCTTTGGGAAAATCAATTTTGTAATAAATCTCATTTTCTGTTTTGTATAGATTATAAAGCCACTTAATTACATGTTGAACCAAGGATGTGAAGGTCACATGGGATGAAGAAACAAGGAAAGCCTTTAAGGACATCAAATAAGTAATAATATAGGCATTAGTATTGATAAGTCCCAATTTCATAAAATATTTCTATCTCTACTCTTTTGCTTCTGATCATATAATAGGTGTTGTTTTAACTCAAAAACTAGATAATTTTTATCACCCTAATAAATTTATGATCACTAATTTTAAGAATGATGAGTTAAACTATTATCTTATTGAAAAATAAGCATTAACTTTTAGTTAAGGTTGTTAAGAAGTTTAGACCAATGTATTCTTAGGAATAAAAAGCATGCAATATTTTTAAACCCTACTACTAAACTTATGCTTAGTCAATGTGAACTAGGAGATAGAAGAGTTAAATGAATGTCCATACTCTAAGAAAATGATCTCGAAATCAAAAATTCCAAGTTATTAAGGTGTCAAGGATTGATTCAATTAATTTCTAACACCAATCCTACAGTAAATGTCATGCAGGTAGACCAACAATATTTTCAACCAAATGATTGTTATGATGCAATTATTCATATTTTAATAATTAGTTCTTATCTTGAAGGACTGAGTAAAGAGAAAAATAAATATTTGAGGTTCAAGGGAGCACATTTCTTGATCAAGGATGGGGTAATACTTATGAAGAACTATGAAGGTATTTACTTAAGATGTGTCTCAAAAGAAGAAGCAGTTGAGATCCTGAGTACTTTCCATGAGAAGCTTGGGAATGGACACCCCTCTAGAAAGACAACATATCACAAGATCTTGAGGATAGGGTACCATTATCCTAAAATATTCAGGGATGCTAAAAAAACATGTTAGTGAGTGTCATCAATGTCATATTTTTAGTACTAAGGAACCAAGAGTAGCTATGTCATTGAGACCAATTATGATTGATAAACCTTTTTCTCATTGGGAATTAGACTTTGTAGGGGTGATCAACCCAAATTAATTATGCAGACACAAATATGTTTTTAATATTATTGATTACTGTACAATATGGATAGAGGTAGTGGTAACCAAACAATGTATAACTAAAGATGTAATCAAGTTCTTGGAAGAGAACATTTGCACGAGATTTGGAACACTAGTTTCATTAGTTTATGATAATTGATTAGCCTTCATATCCATTGAGACTATTGAGTGGGATTATGATAACAAAATAATTCTCAAGTTTTCATCAAATCATTACCCCCAAGGTAATGGAGTCTCTGAGTCAATAAACAAAAATTTGATGAAAGCTATCAAAAAGTCTGTAAGTGAAAAACCAAGAACATGGCATTAATTTATCAAATATTGTATGTGGGTAGACATAACTAGAGTGAATAAATCATTGAAAGAATCACCATTTATTTTGGTGTCTGGTCAAAAACCAATATTCCTCACTACTCTTAAGCTACCAACCTAGAAGTTCATGCAAGAGTACATAAAAGAAGACCAAGAATTTTCAAATTCAAGGTTTCTTGATATGAGGATGCAAGGGAAGAAGAATTTGCCAAATTTAGAAGACATCAAACCACATTCAAGATATAATTTAACAAGAGTTCAAATATTAAGGTGTTTAGGCAAGAATACCTATTTCTTCTTTGGGATAAAACTTCAGTACCAAAAGGAAAGGATGGAAAGCTCACCCCTGTATGGATTGGTCCCTATGAAATTATTAAGACTTTGGGAAACAACACCTTCAAGATATAAGACTTGTATGAAGTGGAGTTTAACTTGTCAACTAATGGGAAATACCTCAAGCACTACTTATCTACTCTTCCACCTGAAGTCTTCATGGAGTAATTTGTAATACTAGTTATGGTTAGTGTAGGTAGGCTTAGATTAGTTTACTTTTCTATTTTTTGTTTGTAAAATAGTGCCTAGAAATATTTATTTATTTTATTTTTGTTTATTTATTTTCTATTTTTATTGTTGTTTGTTTCCTTTCACTTTGTTCCCTGATTTCAAATAAGTCTTTTTTAAGATAGTTTTCAGCTCCAATTCATGTAGTTGCTCAAAGCAACTTCACAAATCAAGAATGTAGGTATGCACATTAGGCATCAGTTGATCATGGATTCTAAAAATTATAGCTTGATGTTATAATTTTGATAAATTGGTGGGGATTGATATCTAGATTAATCATTCCTTAAATCTTAAACCTTGTTCTAATCTAAATTTTATTATAATAAGGATTACATATGTTGAATAAAATTTTGAAATATTTGATCAAATTTATGTTATCACTTAAAGAATAATATTTCCTGGGATGAAGTTTATAACCAAGGATGATTGTCTAAAGATCAAACATTTGATCAAATCCTAAAACCTTTATAATTATAGTTCCCAACCTTTACTGAAAGTTAAATATACTTAATTAATATATAAAATAAGAGATTTATTGAAAATTTGAAATATTTCTAAGCAAAAGTGATTCTGGTAGCCTCCACTAGGGATATAGATGCCTGGCTAGTAGTGGACCAAGGCCTTATGTGGATCCAAAGGTATCTTTACATAGGTTATGGACATTTGGCTAGTAGTAGAGTAATTCCCAATCCTTCTCTATTCTAAAATCATGATTCTTAATTAGTGTCTAAATATGCTATAAGTCAATGTTAATGACTAAGTTCATGAAGTCTAGAAGGTGTCCTCTACATCCTATGGCAATCAGTCAAAGAATCAAAGAACACACACAACATGACTAGGTTTTGATGTTTGAGCCTAATTTTATATTTTAAAGACATTTTTTAATTATAAATTGATCTTAATGATGGTACTTGATCATATGGAATGATTAGTCTAGTTATTAGTGTAAACCAAGAGTCTTTGAGTCCTAACATTTTGTAATGTTTCCCCATAAAATCACCATTTGTTGAGGTCAACATACCCCCATTTTTAAAAAATGAGCACCCTTGTTCAAATTATGCAAATTTGTGTTTCAAATTAAACATCCCACTTAACTAGAGTGTATTATTTGAATATCATGGTTCTCATCATGTTTAAATTTGACATGTTAGCATTTATCTTCTTTTGATTTTGTCTTTGTTTCCATGTTGTAAGTTTAATAGAGAGTCATTAGAATGAACATTAATCAAGGTTTTATGTTTTAAATGTCAAATTATCCCTTAGTTAAATAATATGATCTCAATTAATTCTTATATATTAACCTTTGGTCACAACGCGTTAATTGAATATATGTTAAATAATGTTAAAAACCTTAGTCTAATTGTTTTTAGCCTAAGTTCATTTTGAAAAAGATTCAAATTTACATGAGATCATGTTTATGTGAGAACATTTATATATTTTATACCTACTTTAAAACTTTAGCCTAAGTCCTAATTGTATTTATTAATACAACTAAGACCTTTGTCTAAGAATATATACTAAGTTTATACATATTTCTTGAAAGCAAGCATCTTTTATTTTATGTTTGTATGTTTTAATTAAACCTAAAAATGACAAGTGTCAAGATCTTAGAGGTGGATTAAAGATTGATAACCTATGGGTAAAGATGAAAGTCAATAAGTCAAGGAGATGATCGATGGTGTGTATTGGTTGGTGCAATAAAGATCTAAAAATGAGTGAAGAACTAAAGCATCAAATGTTTTGTGAAGGAATGCAAGGTTGACAAATGGTAAGATCTCAATAAAGTGGAAATGGATATGATGATAACCATGAGTGAACAAGTAAAAAAACTTATGAAGGAATACATTATTGATAAGTGTTATGATCTTGAAAAAGCTCAAATATATCAATGGTACATGTTTGACCATGCATCCAACATATAGATCATGTGAATGAAGGTAGATTTTTCAAAGGGCCTAGATCAAACATAGTGGTGAAACGTGTCACGATCATGATGATCTAGATATAGATTGATGAATAGAGTTCAAGCTCTTAGATTGAGATCAATGATTCAGATTAGGTAAATAATTCAATATCTTGGATGGAACAAGAAGATGACACATGGCACAAAGGTGTTAAGCTATGGAGTGTGTTTTCCAAGTGCATAGAGAGCCTAAGGAGTTGCTAAGTGGCACACTCTCAACAAATCAAATGGAAGATCAATGGCCCATGATCAATAGTTTGAATTGATTGAGACTCAAGATTGCACACAAAGGTGACATGTGTTCCAAAGCCACAAACAATCATTTTTTGAATAAATGAATAGTGTGACCTAGTGATGACAGATAGGTAGAATACATAAAATTGGGAGATATTATGGAACCCATCACATGAAAGGTATAAATGTGTAATTTAAATGTAAAATCTAGGTCATGGAGCTCATAGTTTGAACTTGATTTCTATCATTGAAGATTTGCGAAAACTTCTAAAAAACCCTAGTGTATGGATTGCCCCAATTATCTCTTTTTTCACTACAATTAAACTGAGAGAAGAGCTAGATTACTATCTAAAATTGAATAGTTCAATCAATGGTGACCTACAAGCATTTTTATAAGAAATATGTGGATCTATATTTGACAATAGATGTTAAGGGACGTGTGTTCAAAGACACTGCATTTGTTGCCACTACTTTAAACACGAGATAATAATTCATCTAAATTGTTCTTGACCATTGAGAACCAGCTAGCCATTACCAAGGAAGGAGATAAGAATCTCTCTACAAATAGATTATATGATAACATTATAGCAATCCAAATAACTAGTCTACATTATGTAGTATCAAAACTATATGTACTTTATTATATTGATATTCTTGATCTCATTTTTAAGGAAGCTAAGATAGATACAGGCATGTTAATTAATGAACACAATCAAAATAAAGTTGTTTAGATTTTTTCTATTGCATTTGAGTCCTATTATAAGTTACCTAATTCCAAAATTGACATAACCTCTATCAATTCTTGGGATAAAGAATGAAATTTGATGGAAAACCTTGTCATGTGTTTATATTTTGGAAACCAAGTCTTTTCAAACCTCAATAAGAACATTCTTATCAACTAATTTAGACTAGGGGTTAGGATGATAATGATGATGTTGAACAAGTTGTGGAAATGCAACCACTACATATGTAGACCCAGTATGGGTGCCCATGGTATACTTTATTGTTGAAAAGGTAATTGTCCCTCCTTTGGGTGAGATAATCATTACTTCATTGAGTAAATAAATCTATGCAATTAGGCATAAGAATAAAACTCAATTTTTAATGGTGTCTTATCTCCTGTATGCCCTATGTGTAACAATAAAGATTCCAAATTAGAGGGAATGTTTTCCAAATAGAACCCATATAGTTTCCAAATATTATTATAAATTTCACATCTATAAATAGAGGGATCACATTCAATTTATCTATGATTATGTCTATCCATCCCTGATTGAAGCTATAACTAGTATCTCTATATTAAGAATTAGACCTTTAATCCAGAAATGTATTGAAACAATGGGGGATATATGGTTGTTCCTTGATTTCACCATCTTAAGGATTGAGGGAACTTAATAGGATCCCCTCAAATTACCAATCCATGTTCTTGATAAGTTAGATAAAGAAGAGGTAGCATACTAGTTGTTCCATGGTATAGATGGTGTGTGCAAAACTAAGAGGAAGGCTCTTCTACATGGTTTTACTATGCAAATTGGTAAGACCATGTTCAGATAGTGGGATCATATTGAGGATAAGTCAAAGCATAGGTTATCCTTCAACTTACAAATGGATGATTTCAGATAATGGGATGCATATGGGAAGGTAAAGGAACATTTAAAACTCAAGGGTATTTTAAATGTGTCATATGAACATGAACCTAGTTATTTTGATTTCATATACATTAAAGCATCCTCCTGATTTGAATTAAATATAAGGTTAAAAGAACATAGCATAAGACCTAACTCTATATTATAGATAGATCAAAAGGTAGATGATAGGTGGTATTTAGGCCCCAAGTAGTAACACTTAATTGATCTTGATCCTCCCAGGCTTCCCTTAATAGAGACATTAGTTGAGAAAAGGCTAGATGAGATTGCTTCAAGTTCATCAATTCTTGAATCTTCCAAGGAAATAGAACATGAGTAAGAGGTACATATGATAGTCATAAATCCTTAAGAATCTATTTAGGATGTATTGAAAATACTATCTATGGCATATACAAAGTAAGATGATAAGGGGAAATCTTCGGACTTAGTAGGTGTTGACCCCCCAAGAGAAAAGTATAAACTTCCCTTATTCTAAAAGCTAAGAAGCACAAGGTGACCATCACTCTTCCCTTGAAAGAAGTAAATTTTTTTATTGAAGAGAACATTTTGTATGGTCCACCTATCCCTAAGTGGTTCATTTATGAACCAAGTGTGGAAAAAATATCCACTTATCAACCATGGGCCTTGGCCAAAGCTACTAATATCCCTATACAACAATATGAAACCATGGATTATTTCTTTAAAAGAGGAGGAGGCAAATAGGTTGGTTACCCCAATACATTTAGCAGACCAATCAAAAATGGATGTCCCAATACCACATGTGACCCAATCCTCATTTGGAGTCAAATTTGATCCAAAAACTACTAGATTGTAAAGAGTGATAGAGAAAAGGTTCGTGGTAGGAGGAGAGTAAATTATGTATTAAAAAGTGGAACCATTGACAAGTTTGACTTAGAAGCAAGGAAAAAGGCATGGTGAAGATCCTATGTTTGAGGAAGATGTTCTTTAATTAGCCCAAACACAAATAAAATAGTTTCAAGATGTTATCAAAGGGCTAAAGCAACAAAAGAATAAATTACAAGATCAATCCATTTTATCTATTCTAGGAGATATGATAAACATGTTTAAAACTACCATGTATGATTTATTTAACTCCTTGAAGGTATTAAAGTCTAAACATGACTTGGTAAACAAACGAGGTACTTTGTCTACATGCCAAGTTGGCCAGTGGTAGGCTTCAATCCACAAGGTGATGGATTTGTTCAATTTTTTGATAGAGGATCAAATTCTTGAAATAATCAGCCTAGTCCATTTGAATATGGCTATGGTAATATTGGTAGATAAGATCAAGGCATTAAGCAAATGATCTAGGGGCATGGGAGATATCTTTAATAATCTCCAATATTTAGAAAATAGAATGATGCATATACTTCAAAGTTTTATTAAGGATCCTACTTCACTCAGTCCCCTTGGCTTGAACATTGAGGAGGATTTCAAACATAGATCTACTTAGTTCATGTAGAATGTAAGGAATCAAAGCCAAGGCAAGACTAGGGAAGATAAAAAAGGATGATGAACATGATTTTAATAGCTGAAGCATTAAATAGGGTAAAAAAGGGCCTCAAAGACTTGGAAGATCAATATTTTCATGGAACCCATTGTCAACCTTGAGATAATTGATGAGCAACACTACAAAATGAAGATCATGTAATAGAGACAAAGGACTACAAAAATAAAAAAGTCTCAAAGTCAAATGTGTACTTAAGTATATTAATTTTGTAACTTGACATGTATATTATTTTGAAAAGGGAATATTCCCTTTATACAATCATGTGCAAACTTGCAAAGTGCATTGCTTAGAGGTCAGTCCATTTAGAAAGTGTCATTAATTCTAGAAAATTGTAGAAGGATAACTATCCTTAACAATTGTGTAATTGTTATTGGATACGACTAACTAACATACCTCTTTAATCTTGTATAAAAGGTATATGGTCATTTTTAAAGAGAGAGAGAGTTTTAGAATCAAAACTACTAATATAAATTTGGAGCAATTAATACAAGTAAGGAATTTTGTGAAGATTATCCAATATTTGTTTGTGTGATTGTTATTATGGATTCTCTCTCAAATATCTAGTCTAATTTTTAGATTTGAATGGTTTTTATGGATTATTTATGTGAACCTTTGAATTTAAATTTGTCAATTTGTACCTATTCTAGTTTGAATGAAAGATCTTAGAATCATTTTATTTTCTTTGATTTTCTTACAAATCTGACAACATAATTTACATGTAGGAGTAAATATTTAAGTTCAATTTGGTTCTTATTTACATTATTACAACTATCCTTAGATGTTTTCTTTATATATTTTAGGATTTTATCTTTATCTATTTCATATCATATATTTATTTAAGTGCATATTTGGATCAAAGTTACACTTTGTCATAATGTCTAGATTGAAGATCAACAACTTATTTCTTCTCTACCCTACCCTTCCATTGCTCATTTATTAGTCAATTCACTTTAGTTTAGCTTCATTTTAAATATTCATGCTAGCTTAGACTTTAGACTTAGGTTCTGAACATAATTCATTCTACTTAGTTTAGATCATCTTCATATTCACAAGAAAGCTATTAGGCCATGGTTGTTCCCAATAAACAAAATGTTATATTATAAATTTTGTGAAATAGTTCATTTGCTTTAACATTATTCCACCAAAGATATCAGGAATATCACAAATAACTACTCATATAATGAATTGTTTGAATTCAAAAATGATAAGAGTGTTTCTCAACACTCTATAAATCCTATGATGTACTTTTAAGATTCAACACATTCAAGTCAGGAACCAAACCAAGAATTTTATGTTAGATGATGTGTGTTCCCACCCATTCAATATGGAGTGTCTATAAATACCATTTCCTCTAGGGTAAGAACCATTGAAGTTTGACAAATACAAGGTTAAAGGGGACCCGAAGGCCTATTTAACTAAATTCTTTGTTGCTTTCCAGGTAGTGGCTTACAGTGACATATATCTCCTAATTTTGTTTCCTTAGAGTCTATAAGGACAAGATTTGTAATGGTTCCTAAAATTACCAAAGAGCTCAGTATCTAATTTTGATGACCTTTCAAACATGTTTGTGCAACATTTCTCCTACAATCTCAAACAAGAGATTTTATTGGTAGATTTGACTCAAGCCAAATAGGAGGATACTAAAAGTTTCACAAACTATCTATAGTGGTGGAGAGTAATTTACATCATTTTCACTCATAGTTTACTAGATAAATATTTAGCTGCTATGTCTACCAAAAATTTTCACAACAACATATATAACCATCTAGAGCTATAATGTGAACATACCTTCAAGGAAATCATTGACAAAGTTTTGATGATTAAAAAATCCCTTATTAACAAATGGATTATCAATATTACCTCATTAGATCAAAATAAAAATCAAAACCAAATAAATAGCCAAAATTAGAACCAAAACCAAGTCCAAGCATAAGCATCGACACCAAACTAGAACAAAAATTATGAAAAATCAAAGTAGTTTAATCGCAATAAGAATGATGTTGTAAATGGAGTAACTAAGTCATGACAAGTCTAGATGGTGAAAACATAATCTTATTAGCCAATGTGGAAAATACAAATTACTCCCTACCAACAACCTATTTATCAAGTGCATCTTTCATAGTATCCTAGACCAAATTAATAAATGTGACAACCTTCACCTTTGCAAACCATCCTCTAAGGAGAAATATGCCTACTCATTATATATATAGTGACCTTAGAGAGCCCATTGAAGCTGTGTTTCCAAAGCTAGCTATAGATAATATGATTAATTGGCCAATACCAAATCACTATCCTGAGGGCATTCCTTATCTAGTTTGGTATAGATAAAATGAATTATATAAATACCATCAGTTTAATGGACATAATTTATTCCATTTTGTGTAGATCAAGCACCTGATTGAAAATATGGCAAAAAATGGGGATCTAACATTGGATAATAGAGCATTTACATTCAATCAACACTTGGGTATTTATCAAAACCCTTTTCCACAACATAATAATGCCTAATAGTAACAACTAAGGATAGATCAATGGTAACAACCAAGGCTAGAATAATAAAAATAGTACCAATAATTGAGACAATAAAAACAATACTAATAGAAATAAAAATAACATCAACCAAATGGATAGATCCAAGACTAGAATGTTGCCAATACCTAATTGACTTACCATGAAATTACACATGAATCCAACAAATTTGTAGGCCATCTTGTGGGAGCTCAAATTTCCACCATTACCACTAATCCAAGACCAAGTACTAACCAAATAGAACCATTGATAACCAATTCCAATCAACAAACCTATACCAATGACCCTTCCTTGACATAGGACTACATACAAGCATCCCATCAAGTAGGGATTACTACTTTTGGACCTTATACCAATAACTCAAATTTTCCCCATGACCATGGTATTATCTCTAATCTTGGTTTTCCAATCACAACTCAACAGTCAAACATTACCATCCTAGGACCACAACCGTCTACCATTGTACTCATCTGACCCACTATTCTAGATAGGAGCAAGCCATATATTGATGTATTCTAAAATAAGTTTGATATTATACAATAGCTTCAGAAGATACCCACAAAAATTTTCGTTTTATATTTGTTTCATATGTCTACCATACATAAAAAAATATTATTAGAGTTCTTAGGCCAATTGTAAGTTCCCAATGGCATATACCAAGAAAAATTCTAAGATTTGGTTAGAAATATAGCTATAGGCCAACAGTTAACCTTTTACCAAAGTGATATGTTATCCTTCAGCCCTCTCTATAATAATCCATTATACATCAAGGTTGTCATAACACAACACAAACTGAAGAGAGCCCTCATCGACAATGGATTAGGAATGAATATTGTGTCTTTGAAGCTCATCAAGCATCTCAAATACATAATAGTTGTTCTCTAGCAAGAAATGATCACAATCAAAGCCTATGACAATGAAGAGTGAGAATCAAAAGGTACCATTATATTTTTAGTTATCATTGGGCTTTTGACCCAAATACATTATGCCATGTGTTAGACCTAGATTTATCACATAATTATATCTTGGGTAGACTTTAGATAGATTAAATTCATGAAATCCCATAAACATTAAACTAGTGTCTCAAGTTCTCTCACTTAGGGATGGAAGTCACCATTCATGGAGATTTACATCCCTATGAACATTGAAAAAAATTTCAAGCCAAGTATGAAAGATATAACTATCACTTTGGCCTAGATCTAATTCCCAAAAAGGATAAGGGGAAATAAATTCTTGTTGATTTTCTAGAGGCCAATTGCATGGACCAATATAGCCTTGATTCATCTTCCCATATGCCCACCACCTAAAATATCTAATCATTTTACCATCATGGATAATTACCTAGGATAATATTTGACCCATGATACATTCCACATTTCCAAGTTTCACATAACCCCAAGTTTTATGGAAGACCTAAAGTCAAGTCACCTTGTATGGAATGACAACAAAAAGGAAATGGAAAACTGCATAGTCTAGCTCCTATAATTTTCACACCAACCACTGGCCAAGAATAGGACCCACTTATAAATTATGAATCATGGTGAAACAATGACAAATTGGCTAACTATTATAAAAATGCCAAATACCCCATACCTAATAGGATCATGGAGAATCATGCCTATTAAATAGGAATCCTCAGGACAAATCAATAGGGTACACTTGAGCCAATGTCTACCACTTGGTATAAAGGGCCCACTTATAAATTATGAATAATGGTTTAACAATGATGAATTGGCTAACTATTATAAAAATTCCAAATACCCCATACCTAATATGATCATGGAGAATCATACCTATCAAAGAAGAATCCTTGGGATAAATTAATAGGGTATACTTGAGTTAATATATGTCACTTGGTATAAAAGAACCTATGGTCTTAGATTACAATTAGCTAGGGGTGACCCCAAATATCTTATTCATGTTATAATTATAACAACTAGTGATGATGATGTCAATAGTGAATTAGAGTCTGATCATAGCCTTTATATCCTTAGACCTGGCTAGTACAAATCTATTTGACATTGATGCCATTTATATCCTTATCCTAATCAACTGACACAATTTGCTTCCTCTTTATCACCATTAACTTATATCTTGAGACCAAAAAAAATCCCCATGCCTATAGATTACTTTGAGAATGATGAGGCCTTTTACGATTTTCTAGGCCTAAGAGATAAGCAAAGGTTCTCAATAAAACTAGATCCTATAACTTATTTTTGAGAATGGGTGAACAACCTTAGCCAAAAATAAATAAATTAAACATTAAGGTCCTAAAATTAAAACCTCTTTGAGGTAATTTTGGACTAGGGTAAAAGTAAAGAGAAAGGCTAGTCTTGTATTGAAAATCTATTTTAGGCACCATTAGATGGGGGTGTTAAACATTCCTAAAACATAGTAGAAGAGACCACCAATGGTTAACTTGCCTATAGTTTTGAGTTTAATTCTAAAGAACCACATGCCTTCGATCAAATATTTTAAGAGTTTCCAATAGTGTTTTTCACATGGCCATACTTTCCATTTGGATATTATGATTCATCATGCCTATAGGAACTTGAAGACCTAGTCCAAATAGAAGACATTGCCATTACAGGCCAATTCCAATCATTGCCAACCATTCTAGAAGATGGTTTGAATCTCCTTGTAGAGGAAACTATAAAAGTCAACACTGGAACTCTAGATGACCTGAAATGGATCAAATTAGGTGAATCCCTTAATGAGGAGGAATGTGACATCTTTACAAACCTTTTGAGGGAATTTTTTGACATATTTGCTTGGGCATACTTTGAAATGATAGGTTTGGACCCCACCTCGGTTGTACACCACCTTGTTGTTCATCCTAATTCCAAACTTGTGAAGTAGAAACTATGAAAAATGCATCTTTATATGGATGTATCAGTAAATAAAGAGGTGTAAAAAGTCTTAGAAGTGAGATGTATTCAATTGATTAACTATTCAGAGTGGATCTAGAATGTTTTACCTATTAGTAAGAAGCTAAAATGAATCAAAATCTGAATTAATTTCAAAGATATAAACAAGGCCTACCCCAAAGATGACTTTACTATGACAATTATTGACATGATAGTTGACTCCACATTCAGGTTTGAAATACTTTCACTAATGGATAGATTTTTAGGATTTAACCAAATCTGGATTGCATAAAAAGGCCAATAGAAAACATCATTCACCACTCTATGGTGGTAAATTTTACTATCAATTTATGTCATTTGGTCTTAAAAATGTTGGGGCAACATACCAAATAGCCATGACTATCATATTTCATGATATGATGCATGGTATTATTGAAGACTATGTTAATGACATATTGGGTAAATTAAAGGCTAGGGTCGATCATCTAACAACACTATGAAGAATATTTGAAATATTTCATGATTACAAGGTCAAAATCAATCCTAAAAGGTGTGTTTTAGAGTTAATTTAGGTAAATTTCTTGGATTCATCATGTCTCATAAAGGCATTAAAGTTGATCCAACCAAATTATGAGCCATTATCAAGATGTTACCACCTTCCAATTTAAATAGCTCCACAGTCTATAGGGTAAGATTCATTACATCAAATGCTTCATTTCTCAATTGGCTAACAAATATCATCTATTTAAAAACTTTTTGAATAAGGGTCACATTGCATTGGGATGATGAATGTTAAAAATACTTCTATCTACTTAAAGACTATCTTACCAATCTACTTATTTTATTTTCTACCTATGCTAAGAAAGTTGTTCCTATGATATCCATCTGCCATAGACAAAGCCTAGGGGACACTTTTAGCTCATCATGATGATAAGGTTAAATAACATGTTGTGTAATATATAAGATGTACAATGGTTACGAATGAACATAATTATATGCCCATTAAAAAATCATGTTTAGTTATGGTTTTTGCAACTCAGAATCTATAACATTACATGTTAAACAACAAAACCATAGTTATTTCAAAAATAGATCCACTCAAGTATCTACTATCCAAGATAGCTTTACAAGGCTGCGTGGTTAAATAAATCATGCTTATGAGTGAGTTTGAGATAGAATATGTCAATCAAAAGGCTATCAAGGAATAAGTACATGTAGATCAACTTGTTTAAGCTCCTCTTACAAATATAAAACCTCTAACATTCCAATTATTAGATGAGTCCATTATGACCATCATTGAAACACCTCTTAAGGAACAAAATTGGAATCTATATTTTGATGGATCATTTACAACACATGGATCAAGGGTAGGCCTATTATTTATCACACCAAAGGGGTATATTATCCATAAATCACTTTTTATCAACTTTCCTTGTGATAACAACATTGATGAATACAAATCACTCATTATAGCACATCAATAGGTAGAAAAATGGAATATACAACATCTTAAGATTTATGGTGATTCTCAATCAATAATAAATTAGGTTACATACCACTTTTAGACTAAAGATGATAAGCTAGTTCCATACAAGGCCATGATTAACACTCTTAAATAATAGATTGTTGATGTACAATTTGAACACATACCAAGGGCCAATAAGAGAACATTAGATGTTATGGCCACCATTAGATATTTAATTCATCATACATATAAGGTAAAGAATATCAATTGCTTGTTGAAAATATTCTTGTGTCATCTCATGAACCTTCAACCGTCACAATGGTCTGTGATATTATTGGTCCCATCTCTATATGGTATTTAGACCTTTTCGTCTACCTTCATGATCACATTATACCACCAGACCTTTCTCACAAACAACAGAAATCCTTTACCCACTAAACTATATGAGATACCTTACCTGGACTAACCCTTTACTATCAAATGTTTGATGGAACTCTACTTTGTTGTTTAACTTCAGTAAAATAATAATTAGCATTATGGGAATTTCATGAAGGATTATGTGTAGCCCACACTAGTGGGGTCATCCTATCCAAAAATATCCTATGTACTAGGTATTATTGGCTAATCATGGATGTAGATGCAGTTTTTTACATAAAAAAATGTGACAAATGTCAAAGGAATGCCAATCTAATTCATGTCCTAGCCAAAACATTGAAACTAATGCTTACACCATGGAAATTTGTTATGTGTATACTCGATCTCATTGGGAAGATTAAACCAACCTTATCTGATGGCCATAAACACATCCTTACCACTACTAAATATTTAACCAAGTGGGTTTAATATATACTTCTCACTTACATGACTACAAAACAAATTTCCAAGTTTATCTTTAACCATCTCATCTACCACTATAGGATTCCATCTAACATTATATCTGATAATGATGGATAGTTTAAAAATAAGGATGTCAAATCACTTTGTGTTGAGTAGAACATTACTCAACATTTATATACCACCTATTATCTACAAGGTAAAATTTAAGCAAAAGCTTCCAACAAAACCATTGTCAACATCCTTAAAAATATTGTCAATGATGTTGGTCATCACTGACACCTCTAAATTTTATGTGCCCTCTAATCATACTAAACCAATTATTGTATCCCAATAAGAGCCACTCCATATTCCCTAGTTTATGTCACTATGACCATTTTTCACATTGAGGTTGAGTTACCTTCATTGTGTATTTCACTAAAGCTTATCGAATAACTTGCCTACAAGAGCTATAGTTACTCAATGAAAAATCCATGACCATAGTTAATAGTTTTCAAGCATTCTATAATCAACTTCGTGGCCACTACAACTAGCAAGTCGAACATAAAGAATTTGAGATTGGTGATCTTTTTCTAAAATAAAACTAATAAATACCATGGTTGAGAATAAACCCAAGGGTAAGTTAAAACCTAATTAGATAGGCCAATATATCATTATTGCAAACTATGGCTCTATAACATATAGGATCACAACACTAGAAATGGATGAATTTGATGAGTTGATGAACATTATACACCTCAAGTGTTACTTCACTTGAGAGACTTGAAGTATTATCTATGAGGCCTTTTTCTATTATACCATATCATGATTTTATTTGTACCATACCATATACCATTGTACCATACCCTTCCAATCAACCAAGGTTGTTTTAACCCTCCCTACCCAACCCCTTTGACCTTATTTTTGTTTTATTGGTTCTTTAATCACTTTCAGCAATAAGATTCAGATCAAGTTGTCATAGTTGAATCAAAATTATAGATAATGACCATTTTTTGAGTAGTATGATAGTGGTTTTGCACTTGCATCCTTCATTACTTGTCTTGTTCCTTTCACATACTACTAGTTATAACCAACTTTGGGAAAATCAGAGTACCACTATCATGCTAGTAATTATAACTACCTATGGAAAACTTAGTATAACTGAACTATGTTGTTATTTCCTAATTATAAACACCTATGGGAAAATAGGAACAACACTTTTATCATACCTTGAAGTACCACCTTGTCATTCCTACATTGTACTGTGTCATTTTCCTAGTTTATGAATTTGCTTCTACCTAGTAAGATTCCTCCACTATATGGGTAAAACTATAGTGACTTAAGAAGGTCCTAATGGGATTATTTAGGAAACTCTCAATTTACATTGAGGTTATCTCAAGCACCCTTTACCACATTCTCATTATTTTTTGAGAAATCTTCAAGTTTGAATGCTCTCACTATTTTATGAGTTAGACCATTTAGTATCTTGTCATTCTCAAATCAAGTTGAGATACCTAAAAAATTCCAAAAACATTTGAAAATGATCTAAAAAATGCAAAAACAAATCATTCCAAATTGACCACTTCTTTGCCTCGATTATGGGAACCCTAACTAATTCAAAAGAAACCACTTGTAATTTAATTTCTCCATCCTTATTGGCCTAACATCCCACATTTTCACCATTTGGTGAGCCCATTCCCACATTATTATATAAAATAAACATCATGTTTTCTTATCATTCATTTTATTCTATCACATATCCTAGGAGAACTAAAATTAACTTGAAGTTTATGTTGGGCCTTCCACTTTGCCATGTTACTCCCATAATTATACCAATGATTATCACCACCTCTAGGAAAATCATTTTATCTCATCTACTATGATACCAATGATTCTAACCACCTTTAGACAAATAATTATGTCTCATCCCACCTATAGAGCCAATTATTATAACTATTCATGGAAAAATCATTGTGTTTTTATCTATCTAGAGGTTAATGATTATAACCACCTCTGGGTAAATCATTATCTTTCTTCTACCCAACTAGGGAAAATTTTAATTGTAATAATTCTTATAACCATTTTTGGGAAAACCATTATCTCTATCCACCCAATTAGGACATATTTTTACCCTACTAATGATTATAACCACCTATGGGTAAATCATTGTTTTCCATTTAGTAATTACAATCACCTATGGTTAAATCATTCTCTTGTTACCCTATTCCTCTTTTCAATGATTATAACCACATTCAAAAAAATTATTACCTTTTTTTCCCCACCTGTGTCGATGATTACAAATGTCTATGGGAAAATCATCTTGTTTGTTTACCTAGCTAGGGTAACTCCATATTCCACTAATTATAACCACTTATGGGAAAATAAATATTTTTCACCCAATTTTATATTTTTTGTCCCATTATTTCTTCCTTTTGAGGGACATATCACCAACCCTTTTTGTTGACCACTTCCTCAAGGGGGCATCTAGAGCTCATCCATTGCCATTGAATTCATAATAATATGGGACCATTTCATTATTTGAGAATATGATACTATGACTATAGATTTAAACATCTTTCTAAATAAGGGTAAACTATAGACACCTAAAACTAGCCATAACTAGCTAGCTTCCGACTAGACTTTAGACTGATTCCTACAAACCATTGTAAATCAAGCCTAAGAATCATTGAACATCCCAAATTTGTTTGCACATCATTCATAAAATATTAGAAGCATGTTGAGACATACCTAATTGGGTTATTGTATCATATGCAATAATAATCTCTTAAAGCTTCATCCCTAATCAGCATCACAACTATGGACCTATTAAGTTGGGTACTTGAACAAATATCCAATCTTGAAAGAGCTAAAAGGCTAATCAAAATCAATTAAATAATTAAACAAGATTAAATTCCTAGTTGAATTAAACATTTGAAATTAATAAATTATGATTGGATAATATTATTATTATTATTTATTTTGTGATGAATATTATGATTGGATAATAGTTTCATATGTTATATTATACTTTATGATCATGATGACTAATTTCATTTTCAAATTATTTGCATTCAATAGTTTATTGGTGATTATAGTAACAATATCAAACTAACTAACCATTTGTTGGATCAATGTGGTCACATGACTATCCCACCCTCATATTTAGTACACATGGAGAATATCACTAGATAAGGTGGTGAAGATACCTACATTGGGGTTGAGATATTTCCATTGAACCTATACAAATCACATATAGTTGTTTGAGTCAAATCAATATTACTTGCATTAGTTATTTGAAAATAGATGGGTATTGTTTATATTGATGAGTTTAGTACTTATCATGATTTTATTAAATAAATCCTTGCATTTTACTATATGTGTTCTTAAATATCCATAGGAATTAAAATTTTCTTTGATAATCTTTAATGTTAATGGTCTTTTTGGTTGATTGATACATATTGGTTTAGTTGGTCACATTATGATTTTTGTGATATAGCTATGAAGTCAAAAAGAGGGTAAGAAAACCCCCAAGCAATTTAATTAATATAAACTTTAAAACATTGGATTTTGTTGTCTGTTTATATCCATTTACATATATCATGAAGTGTTTCGAAAGGTAATGGAATTAAGTTTTGGTTATTATATTTGGAATGTTCCACAAAGTAAAAGGAATTAATTTTTTTTTTATGATTGACATTGATTATGGGAGTTGATCTCACCATTTTTAATGATGAGGGTTCCTTACACTACCATTCCTAAATATATAGGAATGACTGCAAGTTAATGACAAGCATGAATAATTTGAGTCCCATAATGGTGAACTCACAAAATAGTTGAAGAATATCCTGGCTATGTAAAATGTTCATGGGTTATGGGAAAAGAATAAAAGAGAGGGGAAAAAATAACATGGTACGATGGAATAATAGAGATTAGTCAAAATAAAAAAAGAAAATCTTCTAGTATACATAATTAGATGACACCCAGTTTAGGATTAGGTCAGTTTAACTTAAGCTTATTATTTTATTTATTATTTGCAGACTTATATTTTCAAAGGAAAAATGATTATTTAATATGGGTTTATATTTTTTTGAGTGAGTGAACTAGTAGTATTTGAAAAATATAAGATTTAGGGTTTTATGTATATCGACCTGGGGATGGAACCTAGTTCCATTTTTAGGTTGGTACACATATTATAGGTGTAATTATTATAATAAAAATGCATAGGTCTATATATGGGAGCCTAAGCATTTATATAAGGAAAAAATAAGTATTTTTTAGATGGATGATCTTAAACATTTATTAGTTCCTAGTTGTGTAAATATTGTTAGTTATGAATCCTCAAGAATTATAAAGGGAATACTTTCGATAATATGTTCTATTTCTAGGAATACCAGGTGAGTTTCCTTATTAGAAGGAAATATAGATGTTTTAGGGTTACTCATGAATTAATTTCAATTATTATAATTCATATGATATATCAACTTTATGAATCTTGTAAAAACTGAGCTTGTATTTATACAAATTGTAATGACTAGCTGTGGATATTTGATGGCCTAGGTGTTTTTGCCAATTGGCATAGTGAATAAGGGTGGCATGATTATAAACCTTATACATTAGGAAATGAATATTATTAGCTATTTATTTATTTATTTAAAAAGACTTAGATGAACTATACAAGTGTAAGAGAAGTTAAAAACCAATTATAATGATGTATTTATGTACTTTTAGGTAACCATGTATAACTGTGTATGCAAAAATGGTTTACATATAAATTATACATAGCATGAAGTTTATTGAATATAGAATCATATTTATTGCTAATATTATCTATTAGTATCTTTCATTTTAGCACATATGAACAAATTTATACATATTTTAAAATTATTTTGATGTCGATCATGCCCAGCTATATATGTAATGTGTGGATAACTATTATTGGGATATTAAATCTAAACCTACATTGTCTTTTTCTAAGGAATTAACATAGCTTTAATATATGGAAAATACTACAGACCTTTACATTATTTATTTTTTAAGTAGTTTATGCATATACATAATGATTATCAAATTTGGAAAACATTAGATTAATTGTATGCATAAATGAATGTATAGGTTTATATATGTTTTTGTGTACAAGTAAAGATAATTACTATCATTTATGTAGGCTTATATACCTAACTTGAGGATATACTTGTCTCCTTTTGAAGTTATTGAAGAGATATAGGTTTAAAAAGGTAAAATTCAGAGTATGAAATGCATAAATAATTATATGTATAATTATAGGGATGATTGTCCCTATCTTGTATGAATGGAAACATGATATTAAATAAATATGAGTTTGAAGTGCAAACTTACGTATATTAAATTTACCTTTTTTAAGTTTTATAAAGGTTATTTATTATATGTGAACAAAGACAACATATTTTTTTATAAAACATGAATAAATGATATCCATATACCAATATGAGGCTTTTATAAACAATAAAATATGATGAATGAGGAGTAATACATAAAGAAAATTTAGAGATTTGATCTTGTTTATGAATTATTTTAGGATTTCATGGGTTATATTGTTGACTAAGTTATCAGTTATATATACATATGAAAGTGTGTTTGAAGGATATGTGGGAAAGGGACTTAAAATACTTCAATTTCATGTTCTAGTCTCCTATACATATCTAGTTTTGAATACAGTTTATTTGATAAAATTATGTATATCAATCTTGAGATTAAGTGAATCGAAATAATGACATTCAAGATAGATGATTGCTTATATCACATATTAAAGTTTGTGTTAAATTTATGTTACAATGTGTATTATTATGATTTGAATCTTAATATGAAAATCATTAGATTATATTGTTAGATAACATGTGATAGTTATATGAAGATGTTAATATGCAAATAATATACCTATCCCCTAATATCTTATACTAGTTATGATTCAATAATATAGATTTTTGTGTGAGAATATTTGACCCAAATCCTTATATCTAATTTATATAGTGAAAACTTTGGCCAAAGTAATTTTATAGCTAAGACATTGTCATTCCATTGTAATTTTTAGTTTATATGAGTATGCTTATGTCATAGTGGATAGATAATTAGATTTCATGATCTATATGACTATTACATGTATTAGTGATCATACATACATGGTTTTTGGTTGATTTATTGATATCTACACTATTTTTATTTACCCCTCCATGAAGGGTGGGGCCACTCCCAATGGTGAGGTGTGTAGGATACCATTGGTATATGGTTGGAGGTAAAGAACTCAAATGATTCCATATATTAAGTTATTTTAAACAATTTGTAATCATACTTAGGACATATTTATGGTTAATGAGCTAGTTGAGAATCCATTTTATACTATTACACATATTGTATTGTACATTTAACTTTATACAAAAATGTAACATATTGCACATTATTATTTCATGGATATTCAACATAATAGTGATTATAATACTTGTAATTAAATATTAATATTATGAAAACAGTGGTTGTAGACTTATTTATGGTTGAAATGTGGATCATAGAAGTGTTTTCCTATAATTGATTCTTTCCACTATTCATTTGTGATAAATATTCATCTTATTTATTATGGCTATTTGAAAACTAAAAAGATCATTCTATTAATCAATGAGTTGATTTATATATTCAATTACTGCTTGGGATGAATTTATTAATCATTTAGTGTATTTTTCAAGTATTTATAGATGATTTAATATGTAAATTATATGAATACAAAAACAATATAACTATTAGTCAACCTAGTGGGGTTATAACATTATGGTATCAGAGCAAAGGTTTAATGCTCAGAACTAATGAGTGCACTAGAATAAATATGTTATCCTAATATTCAGTGAGGAGAATGGCACAAGGTAGACCTATTGGTGAGGTAACTTCTAATATGAACCCTCAAGTTGATCCTAATCATTTAGAAATATAACAAGCTATAAAACTTGATCATATACTTGTTTTCATGAATGAGACAATAAACATAATAACAACTCTAGAGTTTGAAGTTCATGGACATAAGGAGGAAAATGAAAATGAGGTTTTATAAGAACAATCTATTAAACATGAAGTGCCTTAGGATTAGAGGCATGATGAAGTTTAACAAGTGGCTAGAGTTCAAGTAGTTTTAGAGCCTGCATGTGATATGAAGAAAGGGAACCCACCCAAATTTGATGGTATAGTATTTTGTGATGGATCTGAATCTTAGCACATAGAAATGAAAATGTATTTCAAAATTTGAAATTATTACTAGGTGACTAAGGTTGTGTGGGGAGATTATCAAGTGGATGGTTAATAATCAACTTAGTGGGATAATAATAAGCTTTAGATGAACCTTTATTTCACTACCACCACTTGGGAGTAGTTTGTGACTAATTTTAGAGCATGATGGATACCTTAGATATATTTTTATCATAAATAAATTTTTTTATAGAATATGAAGGAAGGGAATTAATTTGTTAGTGTCTATCAACATAATTTCACAAAATGTTTGATTTATGTTCCACAATAGCATAAGGGTGAACATTTCCATATTAGGAAGTTCATTATGGGCTTAAAAGACCAAATTGGTTTTTAAGTGGATGCACATGGACCATCCACCCTGGATCAAGTCTTTGAGAAATAAATTAAGTAGGAAAAATAGATGAAATCACTTGTAGAGATCATAAAAAAAGTTCAAAAATAAGTTTTGTAGTTCAAAGACACTGTTCAAGAAGAAGAACTTGAAATAAAATGGGAATTCCAAGAACTGGTTCAATAGTTAGAATGAAATATTTAGTAATGCTTTAAATATAAATAAATGAGGAAGTTTTAGAGAAGGATTAAAGAGTGATAGTCAAGTTGAGATAAAGGGACCACCTTGTATATGTTTTACATGTGAAGGAGGCCATTATGCCAAGGATTGTCCTAGGTAGAATATAGATGACAAAAATAAAAATTCATCCGCCTTTACATCTCAAAAGAGGACCTTTGAATAGTGTATTCATGAAGTAGTGCATAATCATCAATAATAATTTCAAGCCTCTCTTATTAAAGTATCAAGTACTTTTTTAGATAATCCTATTTTTATTTTGATATATATAGAAGATAATGAATGTTTAATCTCTACTTTAATGCTAAGTAAATTATCTAAGAAAGTTGGTTTTATGGAAAATGCTTCGTTAGTTCAGTATGAGAATGAATCCAAGGTCAAGATTGATATATGTCTTATTGAGGCTGAAATAAAATTGATAGAAATATCAATGATTGTTGATATTTATGCAACACCACTAGAGTCATATTATGTGATTATATGAGTGAATTGGCTTGATAAAAAAAATCCAAAGTTGATTGTTTTTTTAAGAAGGTTGAGTGTTTATATGATTTGGGAAGTCAAACATAGATCTAAGGAAGTCAAAGGGAGTTAAAACTAAGGAAAGTTTTAGCCATTTAGTTGAAGAAAGCTCAATGAAAGGGATGCCAAACATTCCTATTCAAAATGGATGAAATTAGGTAACCCACTTTAGAAGATTATCCTTTTTTTAAAGATTTTTACAATGTTTTTCTAGAGGAATTACCAAGTTTAGATCCAAAAAGGAAATTTTATTTCACTATGATAGTTTTATAGGGTCAGAACCATAATCTAAGGATCCATATAGGATGAAAACAACTTAGTTAATTGAGTTAAAGGCATAAATTCAAGAGATGTTGGCCAAAGGATATAATCGACCAAGTGTTTCACCATGGGTTGTACCTATAGTATTTATCAAGAATAAGGATGAAAACTTCCATTAGTGCATTGACTACCAAATGCTTAATAAGGGAAAAATATATAACATGTATCCATTATCTCATATTGATGATATTTTTTATCAAATTCATGGTGAAATAGTCTTTTCAAATATTTATCTTCATTTTGGGTGCCATAAATTTAGAATTAGAGATGAATATATTATGAAAATGGATTTCAGTACTTGTAATGGGCATTATGATTTTATAGTACTTTCTTTTGGGATAACCAATGCACCTGTAGCATTCATAACTCTCATGAATAATGTATTTAGAGATTACCTTGATCAGTTTGTGCTAATATTTTTTGATGATACTCTAATCTATTATAGAAGTAAATAATAGCATTTTGAGATATTGTATTTAGTCTTGTAACAGTTGTGGAAGCACAAATTATATGGAAAATTTCTAAATGTGCTTTCTTTCAAATAAAAGTATAATACTTGGAAGATAACATCTCTACAAAAGGAATTTCAATGGATATAAAAAATAGTATAGCCATTATGGATTGGTCAACACCCAAAAATGTGCATGAGGTGCATAATTTTATGGGTCTAAGTAGTGTAATATAGGAAAGTTTGAACAAAATTTCTCCAAGATAGCTAATAAAATAACCTCTCTTTAACATATAGAGAAACATTTTTTTTTGCCTAATAAGTGTGAAGAAGATGTTCAGGTACTAAAAAAGAGGTTTAATTTTTCACTAATGTTGTGGATTCCAGGTCCTAATGACCATTTTATAATCATAAAAAATACATCAGGAGATGGTTTAGGATGATTTTTATGCAAGATGGTTCAGTTTTGGCCTATGTATTAAGGAAACTAAATCCTTATGAGGTAAAGTATGTTATTCATGACCTAAAAATAGATGTTATAATTCATACCTTTCAAATTTGGAAGCACTATTTGTTGGGAAAGCCTTTTGAGCTTAAAACTAAAAACTTTAGACTCAAGTACATATTTACCCAACATAACCTTAATATTCATTAGAGGTGGTGGTTAGAATTTTTTGTAGACTATGATTTCAACATTAACTACATTAAGGGAAAAGAGAATAAAATTTTGGATGCCCTTAATCATAAAAGGTACATTGCATCTTTTTCCACAATAATAAGTTTTTTTAAAAATCAATAGTGAAATTATTACCTAGAGATGAATTATATGAATAGTTTAAGAAGGTATTGGTTGAGAATTCTTAATATTTTAGACACAAAGGATTTATAATTGAAAATGTTGGGACTTTGAGGTATAATGGTAAAATATATATTCCTAATAGGGAAAATTTGAGGAATATTATGCTAAACAAATTACACAATATTCCATAATCACCACATCTTGGAGTGACTATGCTACTTTTATAACTAAATCCATTATATTTCTAGAAGGGAATCATAAAGGATTTAGAATAATTTATGTCTAGATTCTATTGGAGAGTTTTCAATGATGTCATGGTAATATCATGAAGGTGTCCAAGTTAGTGGATGAAGCACCTTGATAATCTAAGTAAAAATGACAAAATGTGAAATGTGTTTGTCCTAGTATACTTGAAGGGGGCTTGGTTGATCTTTAGTTTTAGCATGATTAGAGATGTTTAGGGTTGAGAAATGGTGATTTGATCATGTACAAGGGGTCATATAAGAAATCAAAAATTCTTTGAGTGATTGTGTGCATGAGTGGATTTCATCTAGTTGATCATTATTTTCATCTAGACGTTTTGGGTTTATTGGCATAAAATTTGAGTAAGTAGTTTGTTGATGTCACCATTACCATGTGTGGATGAGTTAGGGGGAGTTGGTCATATGATTTTGATCACATTTATGACTAGTTTATATGCACTAAATTTGAGGACATGTGATGAAGCTCGACATAATATATTCAAGTGAAAATTTAGGCTCATAGGTAGTTTGACAGTGTTTGCTCATACTTAGCCAAATTTACAATGTCGAAAGAAGAGTCGAGTAAGCATATTGATATAGTCATATTTAGCACTTGAGGTAGTTTTAGAAGGAGTTAATCATATGGCTTTGTTTAGTTTTGTGCCTACTTGATTTGTAATAAGCTTAAATAATGTGATAAAGTGCATCAAAAGATATTTATGTGTAAAGTTGGCCTTTTAGATAGTTCTTGACATAGTTGGCTCTGTGGTAGAATAAATCTGAGTAAGGAGATTAATGGAGTTATATATCACACACAAAAATTTTAGGAGAATTTTGACACATGGTTGGATTTATTATGTGAGGAGATCATATGGTACAAATTTAATATCATTCATCTAAGCATAGTAAAATTTATTAAGGTCTAAAGTTGGCCTTCAAGCAAATAACAATGGTCCCCATACTTAGTCTATTTTTCATGATGTTAAAAATCAGGACCAAATGGAGATCTAATTGTTCATGGGTGATCATAAAAATTTATATAATAATGTGTATTTAGTAATATGATTTGAATATTTCTAATTTTTAACATAGATAAATATCAAGATACATACAAAAGATCGATGGAGCATATTTATTCTAAGATGTCAGGATGCAATGAGATGGTGCCAAGTGTTTGATGTTTAATGTCGAGAAAAGATAAATGTCAATCTTATTCAAAGGATAAATAGTGATTAGGTATTCACAATGATCAAGATAAATGATGTATATTAAATTCAAGAGGTCAAAGTGATAGTTGTCTAGCATTTTTAAAGCAAGGATAATCTCTAAGAGATAGATGGAGTGTGTGTGATCAAGATTATAAAATTGCACAAGATGAGGCCAAGTGTTTGAAGTTTAAAATTTAGGAAGTGGCACACTATGATTTTAAAGTTAAAATAATATCAAAAATGTATGATTTATCTAAGCATTTAGGACATGAGATGATAGCATAGTGATCGTAGTTTAACTATGATCGTTTGGATTTAAATATTCAAATAAGTGAAGGAAAAACTAGTGCTCAATTTTTATTTTATATCTTTCAATATATGTGGAGTTTACTCGTGGTGTAAAAATAAAATTTGTATAGTACTCCAAGACACATTAAAATATATATATTAAGGTCTGAAAGTGTGTACAATCAAAGTTATGAAGGTTAAAAGTTGACTATATATTAATTATGATCTGCAAGTGACCCAAAAAGGATGTTTGTGATTGTTGTTATGTTGTTTAGATGTATCATGATGAATTATGCATTATTAAAGTTTTACCAATCATATGCAGTATGAACAAAGGGTTAGAAGTCAATTGTGTTTTCATTCATAATGACTATGTATAGAGAGGTGTTTGAGTTAATTGGGGATTAACATTGATGTTTGCACTTTAAGGGGACCTATATATAATGTCATGGGTTTATATGTTGGAAAGTGTTCCTACATTCCTATTTTTCTTAGATAAGTGTCAAAGGGATGAATGGGTAATCATATGACCTAAAAGGTGACTTAGGCTTATTTAAGAGTTGTGCTTAAGTGTGACCAATATAATATGTATTAAGGGTGAAGTCATATGTTATGACTAACAAGGAAGATTTTTTACATGATAATTAATTCATGAAGGATATATAGATAGTGAAATCAAAGATGATGATTTTGAGTCTTGAATGTGTAATTTGAATTAAAAGTATAGTGTTGTGGAGCAGGTGGGTGCCTAATAAATGAATTAAAGAGTAGAGAAGATTAAAGACTATGTGTATGAAATTTAGGTCATGTTTTTGATGCTATAAGAGTGATATTTTAGGTTAAGGATGAGAGAAGAGGTCTATGGTGATCCAAAAGGATGTTTTGGATACTTTGAGTGTGCAAAGTTAAAAAGAGTTGATATACTTTGTATCTCCATAAGATTGATAGGGAGTCAATGTTCAAGAGATGTTATGTTCATAGGTGTTGTTGTGGCTACTAAAAATCTAGGGGGCTATATTCTCCTTGTAAGGTGAAATTTATTAAAGGTCTAGTTATTGTGGTTACTTAGCTAGACATGTGTGATAACACCTTGTGGGATTGTAGTCTTACTAAATAAGGGATGGTTATTCCTTGATCAATTTATATTGATCTAAATTAGTTATTATTATTATAGGATAATAGTCCAATTTTAGGTTCCAATGGGTTTTCTCTCCCAAGAGGTTTTTCCACATCTATTATGTATTATGTGCTTTATCTTGCATTATCTCTCTTATTTTTTCCTATGAATGATGTGTATGCTTCATGAATGCTTATGGTAACTGATTAAGAGTTTTAAAGGTTTGAAATTGATGTTGGATTATCTAGGATCACTGATTCACTACCCCTCTTAGTGATTTTACCTCTAAAAATTGGTATTAGATTAGGTCCTTTTGTCAAGGCTTCATAGCTTGAAGGTAATCCGATGTAAAATAAGGGTATTCATCAAGGAAGTTTCTCTACTAAGCAAGCACCAATGTTTAATGGATTCAATTAAGCTTCTTGGAGTTCAAGGATGAGGGCCTACATCATGTCCTTAGGGTTTGACAATTGGTAATCTATTTTGGAATGTTATTTTGAACCTACTATTCTTCTATCTATTGTTGTAGATAAGAAGTTGTTTGATAACAATTCTAAGGCAATGAATGTTATCACTTGTCATATTTTAGAGAATAAATACACCAAGGTAATCCACTATACATATACCAAGGAAATGTGGGATAAATTGAATTATATTTGTTGTCACTTGTATTTTCACCCTTTGAGGAAAAAATTAGGCTCTCCTCATCCAAGTGGCATGATGTAAACATCTCACAAGCTGTGGGTAACCAATAGGTGAGATGAATCTCTAGAAGGGATAATTCCCTTGATGCACTCTTTGAAGTAATTTCTTAACTATAAAATTTGTAGGAAAGAGGTTAATAAGACAAATTAAAAGTTAATAGGTGATGCACCAATATTAATTTTCCTCCTAGTGACTGAACTTATACTACTTAGAGAAAATTAAAACTTCTTCCACACATAACTTACAACTCAAGATAGAGTTTTACATCAATGTTTCATATTATAAGTTCAAGAGTAATATTGATGTTTAAGAGCAATAATTAATAATATTTTAAAGAATACATTCATAAACCAATTTTAAAACATCCATACACTAAGAAGGAAAACTAACAAAGACCTATAATAATTACTATTTTGCATACTTGGTGGATAATCATAGATAACATGCTCAAAAAGATTATCTTCTACTAGAAAAGATCAACAAGATTTATAACCAAAATAAATTATGTATAATTTAGGTAGGAAAATTCATTTTTTTATTACTTCGATATACATTCAAGTATAGAATTATTTATGGTTTCACCATTTACCAATGGAGGCTACTTAAAAGAGCCCAAAAAGTCACTACTTATAACATTCAAGAGAGGAGTGAGGAAAGGGAAGTCCAAATGTCACTTGGACACTTTTAATTATAAGATAAGAGGTTACATGTGCATGATAAAAATATTTGAAACTAACCATGCAAGGTTAGAAAGTAATCTTTCAATTCAAGGCATGAAACTCTTAAAATGTGGCATGAAATTCCTTATGTTGACTTAGAAAAATGCCTTCATCATCTAGATTTGTTGGAACATCCAAAAACTAAATATAGATATGTATAATTATTTTAATGAGAGGAAGGGGTTGTATAAACTCTTCTCCATGCATTTTTTGCATTCCTAATCACTTAGATTCCTCTGAAAGTGAGTCATCACTGCCTACAATCAAAGAAATTCCTCTTTCACACACCTTGCATGTTTATATTCCAAATTGGATTTAGTTTTCCATGAAAATACATAAAATGGAGTGGATTAAACTTTTAAATACTCTTCATTAGATTAGAGGCATTAGGTACACCTTAAAAATACTTCCACTTGAAGTTTTCACCCTTCTCACTATCATGTTCACTCTGTCAATTTAGACTAGATGAGATGAGATCTCTAGTATGAACACTTAGGAATTTTTATTAAGAATTAAATTACCATATTGAGTTATTAAAATTCTCTACCTTCCTCCTAAATTTTATTTCATCTCTTGAAACCTTCAAAAACCTACATAATGCACAAAATTGTCAAGAAAAGTAGTTTTATAACCTATCCATATAGATTCCATAAAACTCATCATGATGGTAGGGAACCTGATTGAGTATTATAAATCCTCAAATAATCATTATAATAAAAATATTCCATTTGGTTAGCTCACCATCTTCATTCCCTTCATCAGGTCTTTATACAAGCCTTAGTAGGGTTTTAGGTCCATTTTATCCTTAATCTTTTTTCATAAATAATTGATATTTTAACTACCAAAAAAATCCAAAAACATGATTTTAATGATCCATTATAACCTCTCTAAACTCCTTGGATCCCCATGTAAAGTGCCAAGAGAGATATGATCACTCCAAGTTACCTTATCGAGCTTGTTTCTCCATCCCTATAGACTTGGATTGTCTTTGAGCCAAAAAATGGTTTTATCATGGTTTCCAATACGATTTTGGGGTTTTTACACATTTAAAATTACCATATAAACATACTTAAATACATTTTAATTTTTTTTCAAGGATGGAAATGAAGTTGACCTTCCATTTGGCTTCTAGGCCTCACCATGCTTGATAGGCCTGACTGCAACTCTTATAAGATTGTACCACTTTTTGGGTTCCATAATTTTATGAGGTGTTTATAATATTTTTATGGACTCAATTTATCTTCCCAAGTGACCCTAAAACCCTCAAATCATTCTTTCTCATCTTTTCTTCTCATTTATTAACTAGGCCTAGTGGGAGCTTACTTGGTTGAGATATCTGTAGGAGACTTTTGATAATTATAAGATTTTATGAGTGTTTAATAGAACCAATTAAACTTCCATACACCTCAAAATATGTTTATTGAGGTCCTCATGGCCTCTTATAAAGTTTCTTACCCAATTTTGCTTCATCTGCTTGTATTGCCAAAACTTTAATTTTCTTGACTGGTTAAAATCCAAGACAAAATAATGGGGTTTATCCCTCCTATTCAAGGAAAAGTGAATATTTTATATGTTTTATTAGGTCCTAATGAAACTATATACCAAATGGATAAGTTAGATTCACCCATTTAGGCACCTAACCAACTCAATTTGTCAAAAAAAGACCTTTAAAAAGGACTGTATTTTGCATTTTTCACTTTCACCTAAGAATGGCTTCTCAAGACTAAATCCCATGTTCCTAGATTACATCAAAATCTTATCAATATTAAATTAATAATCATGAATCTTAAAACTCACCAAAACCTCTCTTCTCCTTTAGATCCTTCATCCTTACCCATTGAGTAACATGAGTCTCTTAATGCAATTATATGGACTGTCACCATTGGACTAGCATGAAGAGTAGATGATCAACTTGAAATAATTATTGGAGTATGTAAAAATACTTTAACATATCTTTAATCATTTCCAAGATATTTTCAAACCTTATTTCTCTTCTTTAGCATTTTCATCTCCTTACCTTCATCAAGACTAAGCATTCAGCTGTAGGTGCTCATAGGACCTTAAAAAGTGTATATATAAGTGTGATTTACATTATCAAGATATTATGGATACCATCATATTCCTAATGAAGGTTATCTAGGTATTTTTCATCATTTCAACTCTCTTTATACCCTTCACATGCACTTTGATCTCAAAAAACTTAGATCTAATTCTTGATTGTGTTACCCTACCTCTTTGACCAAAATGATTCCTATAGGTGCATATTTTCCTGATTAGACTTTGATAATAATGAATAAAGAATATCCTTGAATATTTAAGGTCAGTTACCATATTTTTATACCTGTTTTTACCTTATATTGGCTAAATCATTAATCACCTAGACACCATTTTTAGCTTAATGTTTGCTTCCTCAGTTGTAGGTGAGCATTTTCTTATGAAGGGACACATGTAGGTGTGTATGAGACTTGAAATAAAATCTTATAATATATTTAAATGATACCTTAGGTCATAAATACTCCTTTCAACTATTTGGAAACACTCAACCATGGTGACATAGTCTAGGCTATCAACTTGGAAAACAAGGTTGGTCAAAGACTCAAAACCTTTGTAGATGTTATTGACTGAGTTTAGTGTCTAAATAGGCAACTTTAAGCCCTCAAAATTCTACCTTACATTATTTATTTTCATCTCAATATTTTTCATAGCTCTTGTCTTTTATATATTCTAAAAGTTTTGGTCATCAATAAGCATCATAAGTCTTTGAAACCTTGTTATATGACCTTCACCAAGTGGCCCAAACCTCTATTTTCTCATTTTAGGGATCTATTCCCTAAACATAGTCATTGTTTCTTCCAAAATTGTTTACATCTCCATTTTCCCATTTGACACCTCAAATAGGTTTTTCATGATCAACCAACATTTCAAGATTTGAAATAAGGCTTTACCGTGATCTAACTTTCTGTATTAGTACCTTCATGGCTCTATGATGTCACTTATAGGTGAACATGAGGTGTATGCAAGTAGTGAACAATGAAATAACCCATGTACCAAGGAAACTACCTTCATAATAAATTTATATCATTATCAAAATATCTACATGAAACATCATATGTCTTATATCCTAGGATTACAATTCATACATCTCACTTTTGACGTCTCCACTTCTTATAGGCATCTATAGGTGCACATTTCTATCATATGGCTATGTGTGTGATTGAGGTATTAGAACAATCCAATTTTATGCTAAATGAAGGTTCTTAATTTATTTTCATACTATGAGAGTATGTTAAACATCATTATATTCTCATCACACCTCCACTAATCATGCTAAACATGCTCCATGCACATGATTGCCTATGACTGTAAGTGAGAATAAACAAGGAGTTGACTGTCATTAGCAAGATTGAAACTTGATCAAAACATGGTGTGATGAAACCAATCATGGAATGAGGGAAATATTATGGCATTAAGACATGAAAAATCATATTATAACTACATGAGACCTCTACAAAGAACCAACATTCTATAAACAAGGAAAACTTTGACTGAGATATCACATGGTGACACCTTTCTGCAACATGAGATGACTTGCTCATCAAAACACCATGAAACATGAAAAAAATCATGAAGATAATTTTAGCATAGATCCAACATCATTTTCATTCAACATCACCAACTAGATTGTATGGACCTATACAAAATAGAGCAAAACCTATAGGGTGCAAGAAATAGTGAGCAAAAAAACAAATTCAACTTGTTAGAGATGGTTCTTAAAGCATGATTAACCAATTCTTGAAATTTTTTATTTGTAAATTAAGATATATGAGTTTAATATCACCCCTTCAAGGTGTTTAGTCTGAAAATTCTTCTACTAGCTGTACCAAGCATGAACCTACTAATCATTTATATGTGTCTAAAAGGGAAAAGAAGGATTAGAATGGTTCTAGACATTTTTTAACACTTTAAAAGAATGTAAATAATTGAGATGAGTTTGAGTAGGATTAAGATATGTTTCATGACCTTATCCCATGTGTCACCCTCCATCATGAGCTATACAAATGCTAAACTCCTCTTTTTTCAATTAATTCTTGATATTTAGTTAGATAACCTACAAGTTTTAGAAGGAAATGGCATTATTGATAGGTAATCTAACTTATTAGATGTTTTAAATGAAATTAAGATAATTGGACACCTTGAAAACTATGCCACTTGCATTTATGACCCATAAATGGCTATTAAATGACTCAAAATGACATATAAACTAATTAGACCATGAGTAAGGCTAAAAAGGCATCAAATTACATAAAATTTACTAAAAAATACCCTATGACAAAATATTAGACCCCTAAAACATATAAAAATCATTTTCTACCTATAGGGTTCTCAATTTGACCTACAGGGTCAAATTTGGTCAACACTATTTATGAAGGAAACTCAAAAATTAAGTTGAAAAAGTTGAAGACTCACCAAAGACAATTTGAGAGTCTCAAGATGAAGTAAGAAGACTCTATGGAATATTTTATATAGATATTTGATGATATTATGAGCATCATCAGAGTTCTTAGAGAGAATTTTGAAGAGGCTATTGTATTTAAAAAATTATTAAGGTCCCTCTATCTCAAGTTTGATCCTAAAGTATCTACTATAGAATAAATTCATGATCTTACTCAGCTGAAGTTGGATGAATTGCATGGCATCCTTACTTTCTGTGAGATGAAGAATAATGATGATATACCATCGAAGAAGGAATCAACATTCAAGATAGAGATTAAGCCTAAGAATAAATTCTAAGGTAAGAAACCCAAAGAGAATGAAATTTTTGATATTGATGAGGATGAACTGATTTCTTTGTTTATAAGGAAATTGAAAACAAGTTCATGCAAGTATAAGGGTAAAATACCTTTAAAATGATTCAATTGTGGAGAGAAAGGACATTTTTATAGAAAGTACCCACATAAGCTTGATGAACACCAAGATGAAAAAAAAAGACATACAAGTATGATAAGAGGAAGAAAGGTTTCAAAAAGTATGAAAACAAGAAGAAGTTTTAAATAAACAAAAGTCTCTACACTAATAAAGACTAAATTTATCTCATTAGATGAGAGTGAAGACATTGACTCAAAGTGTGATCATGAAGATGATGGTCCTATTGAAGATGAAGCCCTGTTCATGGCTAAAGAAGGAAGTTGTTAACATCAAAAGGAGTCTACTTGGAGTGATTTAGATGATGAAGAAGATGAGCTAGACTATAAGACTAAATTGATGAAAGCTCTTGAATAATTGAAGATTGAGAAGAAGATCAATAAGAATATGAAATATAAACTCAAGGACTATGAGGAGAAATTTAGTGTGTTTGAGGCAAGATTTATTGAAGATTCTAGAGAGAGTGAAGGTGTTGTCATGATTCTTATTTCTAAATTGGAATCTATGTCTACAATTCTAAGAGACAAATAAGAATAATGCTTAAGGTATGCTTCTAGGATTGTGTCCTTGAAATATGAGTTGGAGAAGTTTGTAAACAAGGTGAAATCATTTGTCAAGTTTGATAAAAGTTTTAATAATCTAGATGATCTCCTAAAGAGTTAAAAGTCAGCTAGTGATAGATCTAGATTAGGTTTTAATGAAGATCCTAAAGTTTCCTATAAATTTGACATGAATGTCAATGAGAGTAAGATGGATCAAAATTTGAAGACAAATCATCAAACAAAAAATAATGGTCTTGATAGAATGAAAACAAATCAGATCAGACAGCCTAATACATGAGGTATGCAAGTTTCAATGGTTAATATTAAACACGTAATCAATTTGGGCATAAAACTAGAGAATAAAAGAGACCTATTAGAAATAAGTTTGCATGAAAATATGATGGGGGTCATCATTCAAAAGGTGTGAACAAATTTATGTGCTTCAACTATCTTAATGTGGGACACTTTGCAAACCATTATCTACATAAGGTTAGACAAGGTGAGTCCTCTTCAAAAAGAGGAGGTTGTTTTATTTGTCATGAAATAGGACACATTACAAGTTTCTATAAAAAAAAGGTAAGACAAACTATTTTTCCATCAAATATTATTTTTTGCTACAATTGTGATAAGATTGGCCACATTGCTAGATTTTGTAAGTAAATAACATCAAGTTAAAATGAATTTAATCAGGATCCTAGAGTGTAAGGAAGAAGGCATGTAAACTCATGGAAACCAAAGTTGGTAAGTATGAGTCATGATGGGTCTTCTAGTCTATGTAATCTATTTTCAAAGGTGAAGAATGATTCAAAAGTTGAAGAGTGACAAGGGATCTCTACCCATATTTTGAATAAAGAGACCAAGTTTAAGGATAAGATCAAGGTACTGGTTGAGGTTAGTTCTAAGATAACTATGGATCCAAGTAAACATCTTGTTGTTTTTGAGAAAATATCATTCAAAGAATATCAGTTATCAGTGCCTAGTGATAAGGTTCAATGATAAAAGGAAGATTCTACAGATGAAAAGGTATGTCATAAACCTATGGTATCTCCATGTATTATCAATACAATCATAGAGGATAATATTATAGGAGATGAGCATGTTACTTCTCTTAAGAATATGAAAAATAAGAAGAAATACATGTATTAGATGAACAAGGATGAGAAGGAATATGAGGAGTTATTGGCAACTCCTAGTTTGACTATATTCTAGGACATTGTGAAGTAGGGTGTCTCTGTGTATGCTTCTTAAGAGACTCCTTTTAGTGGAGAAGTATGTGTTGTTATGTATGTAATATCTGTAAGGTTAGAATGGGTGTTTCTAGGTGGCCTAATGAGATTTATTTAATTTTAAGAATATTTTGATGCTCAAAAATGTATTATGCACTTATTTGTGATTTGTTCTAGATGATTTCAAGCTTTGAAGATCTTTTATGTGCAATTAAAGATTTTTTTTTGCTCTTGGGTTTCCCAGTTTGTGCTTAAGAGCATGTAGGTCCTAAATGGGTTATATAAATTCAAATTTCTCAAAGGTAAGGAGGCTCAAATTTTGGTCTAGAAGTGTGTAATGGTTATCTCTAGGTACATAAGAAGTTTTAGAGGTAGATATTGACTGAAATGAGATTTGTTGACTCTATTAATTTTGATATTATAGTGTTTTAAGATATGATATAAAAGTGGTTTTCCTTATGATTTGAATTATGAGGCTTATTAATATGCTAAATTTTCCAAATGGTTTGTCAAATCAAGCTTCATAAAGATTTGAAGGTTTGTGGATTTCAAGTTATTTAAGTTTTTGTCAAGATGGAGGCCTAATTGGCAAGTTCATTTGTGAAGGATGAGATAGGTGGTAAAAATTGGTGTGCTTGAGGGGGAATATGAGAGTGATCCATATATGAAGTTTTAGGTCTTGATGGTGTGTCTACTAAAATTTGTGGGCTTTGTAATTTCTAAGTAGGACTACAAGTAGACTAGATAGGTCTGGTAAGAAGAAGAGTGATTTGTGCTGAGTTTCTCCAAAATATAAAGGCATGAGTATTTCAAGGTGAGTTATATATATTTTTTTTGTGAATGTTTCCTATTTGGTGATTAGTATGAATTTATTTTGGTGTTCCTTGAGGTGGTTTAAAAATAGAAGGCTATTAAGCCTATATGGTGGTTATTCATGGTATGTGCATATCTAAAGATGATCAACAAGTGAAATGGCTCAAATATAATATGGGGATCCCTTTCAAATGTTTCTTGGTGAGTTCCATCATATTTCAATATTTTTTGGGTTTTGTATTTATTGGTTGCAGTGCTTGGTTGAATAAGAATGTTGACATATATCAAGAGGAAGTTGATAAGGCAAAGAAAAGGTAAGATCAAGGTAAGGGGGAGTTTGTATCATCTTTATAAGGTGGTCCTTTCCTATTGATGGTATTTTTAGGTCCTCAAGGTCATTTTTACCCACTTTATCATTGTGTAAAAATTGGATAAAATTCCTATTGTGGGAGTTCTTGAAGAGAGAGAAGGAAGGTGAGTTGTATATTTCTATATGATGGTTCTAGACATCAATGACAAAGGGGGAGAATGTTGGTCAATTTTCATTGATGTAATAGTGATGTCATGAATGTGTCCAAGTAAGTGTATGAAGTGCCTTGATAGTCAAAGTGATAATGACAAAGTGTGCAATGTCCTTGTCCTAGTATGCTTGAAGAAGGCTTAGTTGATCTTCAGTTTTGGCATGATTAGAGATGTTTAGGGATGAGTAATGGTGACTTGAGTATGTGAAAGGGGCCCTATCAAAAGTCAATAGTTATTTAATTACCTATGTGTATGAGTGGATTTCATCTAGTTGATCATTATTTTCATCTAGACATTTTAAGTCTAGTGCTATAAAATTTGAGTAGGTAATTTTTTGACATCACCATTGCCATATGTGGATGAGTAAGGGGGAGTTGGTCATATGGATGTGATCAAATTTGTGATTATTTTCTATGAAATAAATTTTAAGTCATTTAATAAATCATAATATAATATATATAAGTGCAAAGTTGGGCTCTTACAGAGTTTAACAGTGTTTTCTCATACTTGGCTAAATTTATAATGTCGTGAGAAGAGCCGCTAAGCATATTGATATAGTCATATTTCACACGTGAGGTAGTTTAATAAGGAGTTGATTATATGGGTTTATTTAGTTTTGTGAATAGTTAATTTTTTATAATTTTTAGGTCATGCAATGAAGTGCATGAAAATATATGTATGTGCAAATTTGGTCTTCTAGATAGTTCTTAACATAGTTGGCTCTATGGTAGAAGAAATCTAAGTGAGAATATAAATGGAGTTATATCTTACACATGAGAAGGATTAAAGAGTATTTTGAGACATGGTTAGATTATAATATGTGATGAGATCATATGGTCCAGATTTTATTTCATGTATCTAAATAAAACAAAATTTATTGAGGTCTAAAGTTAGCCTATTCGAGTTGATAACAATGGTCTCCATACTTAGTCTATTTTACATGATGTTAAAGATCAAGACTAGATGGAGATATAATGGTTCATGGGTGATAATATATATTGATCTAATGGTACATATTGAGTGAGATGATTTCAATATGTCTAATTTTCAACAAAGATAAAGACTAAGCTATGTACATAAGATTGATGGAGCATGTTTATTCTAAGATATCAAGATGCAGTGAGATGGTTCCAAGTGTTTAATGTTTAACATTGAGAAGATATAAAGATAAATATTATTCTATAGATCAATGGTGAGTGGGTTTTAATAATTATTCAGATAAATGGTGTGTATTAAATCCAAGAGATCAAAGTGATAGTTGTCTAGCATTTTTAAAGCAAGGAAAATCTCAAAAAGATCGATGAAGCATGTGTGATCAAGATTACATGAGATGAGGCCAAGTGTTCAAATTTTAAAATTTGGGAAGTAGTGAAATGTGAGTTAAAGATAGAATAATATTGATGGTGCATGATTTATATAATTATTTAAGACATGATATGATAGCATAGTGACTAAAGTTTAATTGTGACCATTTGGATTTAAATATTCAAATTTATGAAGGAAAAACCAATGCTCAGTTTTGTATTATATATTTTTATATATGCATAATTTACTCATGGTGTAAAAATAAAATTTGTATAAGAATACAAGTTTCATTTATAAATATATATTTGAAGGTCTGAAATTGTGTAAAATAAAAGTTATGAAGGTTCAAAGTTGACTATGTATTTGACAATGTTTTGTAAGTGACACAAGAAGGATGTTTGTGCTTATTTTTATTTTGTTTGGCGTCTCATGATGAATTAGATATTCATAAGTTTTTTAGACTCCATGAGGACAATAAATGTGTGTTATTAAGGTTTGAACAATCCTATAAAGTATTAATAAAGGGTTTGAAGTTGATTGTGTTTTCATTCATAATGACTATGTGTACAGATAGGTGTTTAAGTTAATTAGTGGTTAGAAAAAGAGTGATATGATGTATTTTGGAACTTAAACGGTAAATATAAATCATGTGGCATGGGTTTATATGTTGTAAATTTTTCATGTGTTCCTATTTTGAACAAAGAAGTGTCAAAGAGATGAATGGGTCATCATATGACCTAAAAGGTGACTTAGGCTTATTTGAAATAAAGTTGTGCTTAAGTGTGACCCATGTAAGATGCCTTAAGGGTGAAGGAATTTGTTGTGATCTAAAAATAGGATTTTAGACATGATAATTCATGAATTTTTTATAAATATTGAAATCAAATATGATTAATTTCTAGTCTTAAATGTGTAATTTGAATTGAGAATATAGTGTTGTGGAGCGGGTGGGTACCTAGTGGATGAATTAAAGAGTAGAATAGATTAAGGACTATGTGTATGATCTATAGGTCATTTTTATCATGTCAACTTAGTGATATTATAGGTTAAGAATGATTGAAGAGGTCTAGGGTGATCCAAAAGGATGTTTTGGATACTTTGAGTGTGTAGAGTTGAAGAGAGCTGATATACTTTGTATCTCCAACTGATTGATAGGAAAACATTATTCAAG
This sequence comes from Torreya grandis, assembly GCA_037957365.1. Lineage (NCBI taxonomy): Eukaryota > Viridiplantae > Streptophyta > Pinopsida > Cupressales > Taxaceae > Torreya > Torreya grandis. Next base: position 3,037,809 of record JARHVA010001756.1, read on the forward strand.
AGATGTCATGTTCATAGGTTTTGTTGTGTATTCTTAATAAATATGGGGTTTTATCCTCCTTTCAAGGTGAAAATTGTTAAAGGTATAGTTGTTGTGGTTACTCATCTAGATAGGTATGTTAGCACCTTATGGGATTGTAGTCATACTAAATAAGGGAGGGTTGTTCCTTGATCAGTTGCTACTAGTCTAAATTGGTTATTTTTTATTATAGGATAGTAGTCCAATTGTAGGTTCCAATGGGTTTGTTATCTCAAGAGGTTTTGCCACATATCTTATATGTTATGTGTTTGATCTTGCATTATCTCTCTTATCCATTGTTATGAATGATGTGTATGCTTAATGAATGCTTATGGTAATTGATTAAGACTTTTAAAGGTTTAAAATTGAAGATGGATTATTTGGGCTCATTGATTCACCCCCCCCCCCCTTAGAGTGATTGTACCTCTAACAATTGGTATCAGAGCAGGTCCTTTGGTAAAGGCTTGATAGCTTAAAGGTAATCCAAGGTATAGTATGGGTAGTCATCAAGGAGGTTTCTCTACTAAGCAAGAACCAATGTTCAATGAATCCAATAATGTTTTTTGGAGTATAAGGATGAGGACCTACATCATGTCCCTAGGGTTTGACATTTGCTAATTTATTGTGGATGGTTATTCTACACCTACTATTCATCCATCCAATGTAGCAAATAAGAAGTTGTTTGAGAATAATTCTAAGGAAATGAATGCTATCACTTGTGGTCTTTTAGAGATTGAATACACCAAGGTAATCCACTATACATTTTCCAAGGAAATATGGGATAAATTGAAGACTATTTATGAAGGAGACTCAAAAGCTAAGTTAGCAAAGATGCATATTCATTAAAGAAAATTTGAAAGTCTTAAGATGAAGGAAGAAGATTATATGTAATCTTTTCTATAGAGAGTTGATGAGATTATGAACTGATATCATCATAGGTATTGGAGAGAACCTTGAAGAGGTTACTATAATTTAAAAGGTATTAAGTTCCCTCTCTATCAAGTTTGATTATAAAGTATCTATTGTAAAAGAAAGTCATGATCGTAGTTAGCTAAAGTTGAATGAATTACATGGAATTATTACAACCTATGAGACGAGAAAGAATGATGATATACCATCAAAGAAATAAGTAGCATTCAAGATAGAAATGAATCATAAGAGTAAGTTTCAAGGTAATAAACCCAAGGAGGATGAAATTTATGATATTGATGAGGATTAACTGATTACTTTATTTATAAGGAAATTGAAAACAAGTTCAGGCAAGTATAAGGGTAAACTACCCTTCAAATGCCTCAATTGTGGAGAGGTAGAAAGTTGTGTGAGGAAGTGCCCTCATAATAATGATGATGAATATCATGATGAAGATAAAGATAAATAAAAAAATACATATAAGTCTGATAAGAGGAAGAAAGGTTTCAAAAATTATGACAACAAGAAGTTCTACAAGAACAAGAAGAGTCTTTACACCAATAAAGACTACAGCGCATTAGATGAGAGTGAAGATAGTGACTTAGAGTGTGATCATGAAGATAATGGTCCTATTAAAGATGAATCCCTATTCATGGCTAAGGAAGGAAGTTTCTCACATCAAAAGGAGTCTACTTGGAGTGATTCAAATGATGATGAAGATGAGGTGGATTGTCAGACTCAATTGATAAATTCTATTGAAGAACTAAAGATTTAGAATAATATCAATATAAAGATGAAATATAAACTCATTGACTATGAGGAGAAATTTAATTTGTTTGAGGAAAAGACTTTAGAGAGCATGAAGGTGTTGTCATGTTTCTTAATTCTAAGTTAGAATCTACGTCTACAAGTCTAAGAGCGAAAGAATAAGAATGATCATGGTATTATTTTGAGATTATGTCAATGAAATATGAGTAAGAGAAATATAAAATTAAGGTGAAATCATTTATCAAGTTTGATAAAAGTAATAATAATATAGATGATCTCCTAATGAGTCAAAAGTTATCTAGTGATAGATCTAGATAGGGTTTTAATGAAGAGCCCAAAGTTTCTTCTCAAGTTAACATGAATGTCAATGAGACAAAGGTGGATTAGCCTTTGAATAAAAATCATCAGACAATGAATAATGGTGTTGAAAAAATGAATAGAAATTAGATCAGATAGATTAATTCCATGAGGTATGCAAGTTTCAATGGTTATTATTACACATGTAATCAGTTTGGGCATAAAGCTAGAGAATGCAAGAGACCTGTTAGTAATGAATTTGTATGGAAATATGATGGGGGTCATTAGTTAGAATTTGTGAACAAAGTTAAGTGCTTCAACTTTCTTCATGTGGGACACTTTGTAAACCATTTTCCACATAATTTTATACAAGGTGAGCCCTCTTCAAAAAGACAAGGTTTTTTTTTTAGTTATGAGATAGGACACATTGCAAGTTTCTATGCAAACAAGGTAAGACAAAATGTGTTTTCATCAAAGAGTATTATTTGTGACAACTGTGATAAGATTAACCACATTTCTAGATTCTATAAGCAAAGTTCATCAAGTCAAAATAAGTTCAATTAGGTTCTTAGAGTGCAAGGAAGAAGGAAAGTTAACTCATTGAAACCAAAGGTGGTAAATATAATTCATGATGGATATGTTATTCCATGAAATATATTTTATATGGTGGAAAATGCTTCAGAAGTTGAAGAGTGCCAAGGGATCTCATTTTCTCCTCATATTGTGAATAAAGAGACCAAATTCAAGGAGAAGATCAAGGTACTGGTTGAGGCTAGTTCTGAGGTAAGTATGGATTCAAGTAAACATCATATTCTTTCTGAGCAACTATCATTCAAAGAACATCAGTTGTTAGTGCCTAGTGATGAGGTTCAAAACTACAAGAAAGATTCTACATATGAAAATATATGTCATGAACTTATGGAATCTCCATGTATTGTCAATCAAATCATAGAGGATAACATTAAAATAGATGAGCATGTTACTTATATTAAGCCTAAGAAGAAGAATAAGAACTACAAGTATCATATGATGAAGGATTAGAAGGAATATGAAGATTTGTGGGCAACTCCTAGTTTGACTTTGTTCTAGAACATTGTGAAGTAGGGTGTCTCTATCTATGCTTCTTAAGAGACTCCTTTCAGTGCAGAAGCATGCATTGTTATGTATACAATATCAGTAGGGTTAAAATGGGTGTTTCCAGGTGGTCTATTGAGATTGATACAATTTCAAGAAGAGTTTTATGCTCAGAAAAGAATGTGCACTTATTTGTGATGTGCTCTAGGTGATTTCAAGCTTTGGAGATCTTTTGTGTACAATTAGAGAATTTTTATTTGCTTTTGGGTTTCCTAGTTTATGCTTAAGAGTATTTAAGTCCTAAATGGGTTATATGAATTAAAATTTCTCCAAGGTATGGAGGCTCAAATTTTGGTCTAGAAGTGTGTAATGGTTATCTCCAGGTGTACAAGAAGTTTTGGAGGTAGACCTTGACCAAAAGGAGGTTTGTTGACTCTTTTTATTTTGAGATTTTAGGGTTTTAAGATATAATATAAAATTGGTTTTCATTATGATTTAAATTATAAGGATTATTAATATGTTTAACTGATCAAATGGTTTTTCAAATCAAGCTTCACAAAGATATGAAGGTTTGTGGATTTCAAGTTATTCATGTTTTATTCAAGATGGAAGCTTAATTGGCAAGTTGATTTGTGAAGGAAGTATGTTTCAAAATATGAGATAGGTGATTAAAATTTGTGTGATTTAGGGGGAATATTAGAGTTATCCAAATATGAATTTTTAGGTCTTGATGGTGTTTTTACTAAAATTTGTGGGCTTTGCAAGCTCTAAGTAGGGTTACAAGGTGACTGAACAGGTTTGGTAAGAAGAAGAGTGATTTTGTTTAGTTTCTAAAAAATAGAAAGGCATGATTATTTCAAGGTGATTTATTAGGTTGGTTTAGTTAATTTTTCCTGGTTGGTGAGTATCATGAAGTTTTGTTGGTGGTCCTTGAGGTGGTTTGAAAAGAAAAAGCTAGTAAGTCTGTGTAGTGGTTCTTCATGGTATGTGGAGATCTGAAGATGCTCAACAAGTGAAATGGATCAAATATCTTAGGGGAAATCCTGTTAAGATTTTTCTTGGTGAGTTACATCATATTTTATTATTTTTTGGGTTATGTATTCATTAGTTGTAGTGATTTGTTGAACAAGAAGAATGTTGGCATGTAGCAAGAGGAAGTTGACAAGGCAAAGAAAAGGTAGGCCCAAGGTAAGGGGGATTTTGTATCATCTTTCTAAGGTGGTCATTTCCTATTTATGGTCTTTTTAGTTCCTCAAGATTAGTTTGTGCCTAATTTATCATTATGTCAAAGGGGAAGAAAGTTCCTATTGTAGGTGTTCTTGAAGAGAGATAAGGAAGGTGAATTGTATATTACTATATGATGGTTGTTGACATCAATGAAAAAGGGGGATATTATTGGAGAGTTTTAAATTATGTCATGGTGATGTCATGAAGGTGTCCAGGTGAATGTATTAAGTTCCTTTATAGTCTAAGTGACAATGATAAAGAGTGCAATGTGTTTGTCCTAGTATGCTTGAATGAGGCTTCATTGATCTTCAGTTTTGGCATGATTAAAGATGTTAAAGGATAAGTAATGGTGATTTGAGCATGTGAAAGGGGTCCTATCAAAATTAAATAATGATTTTATTACTTGTTTTCATGATTATATTTCATCTAGTTGATCATTATTTTCATCTACACATTTTGGGTCTAGTGGTAGAAAATATGAATAGGCAATTTGCTGACATTACCATTACCATGTGTGTATGAGTCAAAGGGAGTTGATCATATGGTTATGATAAAATTTGTGCCTAGTTTCTATAAACTAAATTTTAGGTCATGTGACAAATCCTAACATAAGATATGCAAGTGTAAAGTTGGGTTCTTAGGTAGTTTGATAGTGCTTTCTCATACTTAGCCAAATTTGAAATGTCGTAAGAAGAGCCTAGTAAGCATATTGATAGAGTTATATTTTGAATGTGTGGTGGTTTCAAAAGGACTTGATCATATGGGTTTATTTAGTTTTATTCCTAGTTTATTTATTATATGTTCTATGTAATGTGATTAATTACATCAAAAGATATGTATGTGCAAATTTGGCCTTCCAAATAGTTCTTGACATAGTTGGCTCTATGGTAAAAGAAATCTAAGTCATAAGATTCATTTGAAGTTATATCTCACATGTGATAAGGATTCAGGAGTATTTTGACACATGTTTAGATTATTCTATGTGATGAGATAATATGGTATATATTTCATATCATGTGTCTAAATGCAAAAAATGTTAGTGAGGTCCAAAGTTGGCCTTTCATGCATATAGCAGTGGTCCCCATACTTAGTCTATTTTACATGATGTTAAAGATCAAGACCAGATGGATATCTAATGGTTCATGGGTAATAATAATGATTGATTTAATTATGTGTATCAAGTGAGATGATTTCAATATGTCCAATGTTTAACACAAATAAATAATGAGTTACATATAGAAGATCAATGGAGCATGTTTATTTTAAGATGTCAAGATGTAGAGGGATGGTGCCAAGTGTTCAATATTTAACATTGAGCAAAGATAAAGATTATTCTAAGGATCAATGGTGAGTGGGTTTCCTACTATTTTAGATCAATTATGTGTATTAAATTCAAGAGGTCAAAGTGATAGTTGTCTAGCATTGTTAAAGCAAGGACAATCTCGAAGAGATTGATAGAGTATGTGTGATCAAGATTGTAAGAATGCATGAGATGAGGCCAAGTGTTCAAATATTAATTTTTTTGAAGTGGGAGATATGAGTTAAAGTTAAAAGAAGATTGAAGGTGCATGATTAATGTAATAATTAGGGACACGATATGATAGCATAAAGACCAAAGTTTAACTTTGACTGTTTGGATTTAAATATTCAAATTTGTGAAGGAAAAATTAGTGCTCAGTTTTAGTGTTATATATTTTGATCTATGAAAAATTTATTCATGGTGTAAAAATTAAATTTTTAGAAGACTCCAAGGCACTTATGGAAATATATATTTAAATGATTGAATCTATGTACAGTCAAAGTTATGAATGATGAAATTTGACTATGTATTTGACTATAATTTGCAAGTGACACGAGAAGGATGTTTGATCTTGTTTTTATGTTTTTTGGATGTCTCATGATAACTTAGATATTATAGAGTATTTTATAATCTATTAGTACCATCTATTTTTGTTATGAAGGTTTTAAAAATCATATAAAGTATGAACAAAGGGTCAAAATTCAACTATGTTTTCAATCATAATGACTGTGTGCATAGAGAGGTGTTTGAGTTAATTGGGGGTTATTATAATAGTGTTATAATGGATTTCAGAACTTAAATGGTACATATATATCATGTGTCATGGGTCTATATGCTAGGAAGTATTCATTTGTTCCTAGTTTAATCAAATAAGTGTCAAAGAGATGAATGGGTCATCATAATTCCTAAAAGGTGACTTAGGCATATTTAAAGTTATTAAGTGTGACACATGTAAAATGACTTAAGGGTGAAGACATGTGTTTTGAAAAATAAATAATATTGTGTACATGATAATTAATGAAGGATATATAAATAGTGAAATCAAAGATGATGATTTCTAGTCTTGAATGCATAATTTAAATTGAGAGTATAGTTTTATGAAGTGGGTGGGTGCCTAGTGGATGAGTTGAAGATCAGAGTAGATTAAGGACTATGTGTATGACCTTTAGGTCATGTTTAGTGATATTTCATGTTAAGGATGAGCGAAGAGGTCTATGGTGATCTAAAAGGATGTTTTGGATACTTTGAGTGTGGAGAGTTGAAGAGAGTTGATATACTTTGTATCTCCCTCAAATTTAAAAGCAATCAATGTTAAGGAGATGTTACATTCATAGGTGTTGTGGCTTCTCAACATCTAGGGGTTGTAACCTCCTTGTAAGGTCAAACTTGCTAAAGGTCTAGTTGTTGCTCAACTAGACAAGTGTGGTAGTACCTTGTGGGATTATAACCTCACTAAATAAGGGATGGTTATTCCTTGATCAATTTCTATTGGTCTAAATTTGTTTTTGTTATTATAGGACAATAGTATAATTGTAGGTTCTAGTGGGTTTTCTCCCCCAAGTGGGTTTTCCACATATATTATGTGTTATGTGCTTAATCTTCCAATATCTCTCTTATTCAATGATATGAATGATTTTTATACTTCATGAATGCTTATGGTAACTGATTAAGAGTTTTAAAGGTCTGAAATTAAATTTGGATTATCTAGGGCCTACACTGATTCACCCCCCTCTTAATGATTGTACCTCTAATAGATGCTTGAAGTGTCGTTGAGTTAAGGATGAACATGTGCATCTTTTTAGGTTATTTTACCCACATTATATAACAAAATGGATGTCATAATTTATTACCATGGGCTTTGTCTAAGGATTTATTATGCCTAAAAACTATCATGACATGATCTTGGTAGTTGTGGATAAGTTTAACAAGGTATCTCACTTCATTCAAAGTGTAGGATTGGATTAAAAATTTGGTTAGTAAAACATTAGTCATGTAAACACAAAGAATGCATAAATAACTTAAAAAACTAATCCAACCTATTATAATAGGGTTTGAAAATGATAATTAAGAACAAATTGAAATAATTCAATATCTATTACCTTCCCAAATGATCCCACCATCCAAGAGCGGATCCAAGCATGTTTTTACCCTTGATCTATTATTCTTGTCTTTATCAACAATGGATGCCAAGCTCCTCAATTATCTCAATATCATTATGCATAACCTATGTTAATTAATAAACCTAAAATATGACTATACAATGAAGAGTGCAAATAAAAAATAATGATCAACATAAATAAAGGTTGTGGAGATAATTATGCATTATAAGTTTACAATATTTTAGCTTAAAAATGATGTTTTATGCACTTTTATTTATATATTTTCCAAATGGGATAAGATCAACCATGACTATCCATATCAATATTTACATGTGTGGCCATGAATTAATCTAATATTCAATCTAAACATATAAGTGACACACTTTAAACACACCCAATTTAATAGTGTAAGTTGCATGCTTATGACATCAATCAATCTCGAGACAAGTTATACACTAAAATAGTGCCATCATGGGTAGTAGTGTCAAAAACATGGAATTAGAGGAAAATCATAATGTGGTATCCAAAAATATGATAATAATAAGTTCCCTAGTAGAGTAGATTTGATCATGATAAGATAGTTGTGCCCCAGTAAGGCTAAGTACAATCATTGATAAAGAATAAATAATGGCTTGCCCCTATAGGACTGATTTATATTTGTGACTTGGTTCAAATGTTGTGCCCCAACATGGGAAAATTGTAAATAAACTATCTCAAGGATATAACCTAAAACATATATTAAAGATGAGCGAACATAAACATAGATGTGATGGTACAATGGCTTAGAAAAATCCATAAAAAACTAGGCTTACAAGAATGAACAAATGGATGAAAGAGATGAAAATAAGAATAAAGATGATCAAGATGACTTGAGATATGTCATGTATCCAAGCATTTATTTCATATTCCAAATAGACCTCAAGCTAATGTAGTTCAACCGAAAAAAATTGACCAAGAGTTGATTAGACTCATGATGTATGTGAAGAGATGCATGTCTAAGCATAGATTTAGGAGATAAACCTATTGAGCCTAGATCATGTATAATGATATTTATATTTGTTCACCAAAGTTGTGTTGATGTTAAGACTTGAATCTAGAGCACAAAGTGTTTTCTGTAACAAAATAAATTAGGCATCACAAGTATGAAAAACTCATAATGACATTTCATTCTAGTTGCATAGAGTTGGTTCAAATGTGAATACCTATAACTAAGGATAATGGTAAAATAATGACCAAAACCATAGTTACAACTATATATATTTACATAAAAAATCATAGATAAAGAAAAAGATAAGCATAAATAAAACTAACTTAAATCAATATATGAAAAATTAGGATTCAAGTAGGAACAATAATGCTTAAAAAATAATAAAAACTTAATAACAAGATATCAAGATAAAAAAATCAAGATCCATGTGGACCATTAATATGTTCTTGAAAATAAAAGAGAAGATCAAAATCAAAAAAGGAAACACAAGACCAAGGTGAGATAAGAAGTAATAAAAGAAGAAGAGAAGAAAAAATAAATGAAGAGATAAGAAATGATTAAAAAAACAATAATAAAACACAACAAAACACCAAGAAAATAAATAAAGACACACAAACAAAAAAAAATTAGTACAATTTAAAAATAATTGTTCATACACATGTAATAGAGGCATTACTTCCTACAATAACATAACGAGAACAAGGACACAACATTATTCCCTAATTAAAGATGAACAATGACAAAAGAAATGGGCAAGAGAATAAAATGAATGGGTTGTCCATGCTAACTCCAGATGTACAAGACAAGTGGATGTTGCCTACATAGTTCCATGGATGCATGTTCTAACATAAACTTTAGGCCAAATTTAGTTCTCTTAGGAAGTGGAATGGAAGAAAAAGGTGATGACCAGAACATATGAATGATGTTGTAGAAGAAACTAAATACTTGACAAATTTGATAGATATTTCAAGTGACAAGATGGTGGCACAAGATGACTTGCTCAATGAAAATTTAGTCCAATAAAATGCTTGAATAAGGGCAAGAGTGTGGCATGGTGGGATAAGAATATACAAAATGTATAAAAGAGTAAGGCAATTTTCTTATTCTTTTGTAGATCATTTTTTGATATTTTTGGTGTTTTTGGGATAAAATATGTATAAAGTGGAGCAACTAATCAAGGAAATGTTCATCTGGGAGTAGAAGTTACAATAAATAGCTAAGCTAGATACAACAACACATATGGATATAAATTATAGATCAGGGAACTAACTAAGAGTTCCAATAATATATAAAGATGGATGCAATTCATAAATTGATGAGAGTGAGGGTCCTAAAAAGATAAAAATGTTTGTGAAAGACAAACAAATAATTATATAACAATGTGTAGTGTGAAATCAATCTAAAGAAACATGTGGTGGGAAAAGATCCTATGATGAAAATATGTCCTTGTGCACTTGTTAGTAGAATAAGCTATGAAATACTATTCTAGATGAACTACTTTGTAGAACTAGTGTTTGAAGGTGTTCATAATGTTGATGAGACATAATTAGGATCATAATTGGTCAAAGGATAAAAGTGTTCAGGTTACAACAAGCCCAATACATAACATTGAATATAGTTCTAAAAGAGAATGATCCAAATAATAGGGTCCAACAAATGGATGGTCTAGGATGGGATAAAGAATAAGGTTCTTGAGGAAAATAGTCCAAATAATATGGTTCTAAAAGAGAACAACATAGGGTCAAATAAAATGTGTTTAGATTACCAATAGTCCAAAAGCTTTCACTATCCAGAATCATGATAGTAATAGGGCTCATATGAGAGTGGTCTAGGGTAGTGTAAAATGGATAGGATAAAATTAATGTAGAATAAGTTGCCCCTAATTAAGGGGTCTTGTAGATAATGGTTTGAATCTATTCCAACATAGAACCTCTTAAGGTGTATGATGTTCATGGGATCTGGAAATTCTTCACCATTCAAAGTAGCCAGTTGATATGCCCTTGATCCATAGTTCATAATGATAACATATGAGCCCAACCAATTAGGTTGAAATTTACCTTTTTCTTGCATTCAACATTTTTGTTTTTATGGTTCTCTTTCAAGAAAAAATCACCAATCTTAGATTCCCACAAGAAAATGCACTTGTAGCTTTTCCACAATCTATTTTGATAGGCTTGCAAGTTTTGTAGGGTAGCTAAATGCTTACCATCGAGAACTTATAACTCTTGTAACCTTGAGACTTTGTAGTCCTCATCATCTTCAATATGCTCCAGTGATAATCATAATGATGATAGCTTGATCTTGATTAGGATAATAGCTTCCACTATATAAAAAAGGAAATATGGAGTGGTTCATGTTGGGGTTCGATGACTAGCTTTATAAGTCAATAGGGAAAAAAAGATTTGCAAGTGCTAATTATGGCCAATGTCATTTAAAATCCTATTTAAAATAGCTATAGTGGTTTTATTTCATGCCTTGTCTTGTTCGTTACCTTTTAGATTATATGGATTTAATTTCTTGTGATTGATCTTGAATTTTTCATGAAGGTATTTGACATCTCTATTTACAAAGGATCCACCATTATTGAATATAAGGGAAAATGGTATGCCATATCAACAGATGATATGGTAATGAATGAATTTGGTAATTTTATTACTAGTAACGTAAATGAGAGGAATGGCCTCAACCATTTAGTAAAATACTCAGTAATAATTGGGATATACTTATGGCCATCTGAGGATGTTGGTTTTATTTTCATGATGAGATCGAGGCCCCATGTTGATAACAGCTATGGTGTTGTGATCATCTATAGTGGTAAAGAATGTGCATATATAAAATTTCCATGTTGCTGATAAGGAATACATTTCCTTACATAATTACAAGCATTGATCTCCATTTTTGGCCAATAATAGCATATTCTGAGGAGCTTCTTTGCTAAGACTACACCATTTGTGTAGGACCCACACATTCCTTCATGAACATCCATTAGTGCTATCTTGGATTTTCCTGAAGATAAATAATAATTAATAATTAATAATTCCATCATATCCTTTGTGATAAAATAGTTTCCAAGGAGGGTATAACATGATAAACATTGATAGTGTAGTTTATGATGGTTATTGGATAGGTCGGATGGGAAAACATGATCATGGAATTAGTTATAAAAATATTGGAAACATGGTAATTCATGTGGGGGATTGGGACCATCAATGGTGCATACCATTTCTCAATATGGAATAATATGTGTAGGTTGTATAATATTCTCAATAAAAAAATGATACTCTTTATCACTACCATCAATCTATATCATGGATCCAATCATTGCCATCACATCAACCGATCTATTATTGGCCCTTGGAACTTGTTCAAAATGTAGAGATTTAAAATAACATTTGAGATTATCAATTATGTTATTGTAAGGAATAATCTTGTCATCTCTAGTTTTATATTGATTAGTGGTTTGATTGATGATTAATTTTGAATCACCATAAACCTCTAAACTTTGAATATCCCATTATATAACAAAGTGAAACCCTACAATCAGTGCCTCATACATGGCCATATTATTTGTACAATGAAATTATATATGAAATACTTTGGGAATCATATCTCCTTGGGGTGTAATCAATCTAGATCCGTGGGATGTAAAGGAGCCATCAAAATATAGCTTTCATTATTTAGGTTCCTATGATGCTTGTTTTATTACCATAATAGAATCATCTAGAAATTTAAATTGAGAAGTTAAATGTTTTTTATAGGTGAATATTCAAATTGATCATTAATAACCTACATCTTAATTATTTAGCCATGCATCTTTGAAGAGCTACTTTGATAATAAGAATTTGAGAGGATCTACCTTGGTGATGACAATAGTTTTATTATTTAGAATATAATGTTGTACTTTTAGGTAGTGAACACCATAACTAAACATGCCTTGTCGATTGGCATATAATTATGTTTATAATCCAACAGAGTGTGGCTTATATAATATACTACTTTTTCTTTACCTTGATCATCATGTTAGGCCAAAAGTCCCCCCAATGCATTCTTTATTACTGATATGTAAAGAAGCAATGGTCATCTAGGTGTTGTTGGTCTTAAGACTAGTAGATTTCCCAAATATGTCTTGAGATTTGTGTTATTAATTTGTCCTATCAAGGTAAAATTACTATCCCTATCATTCAAAACTTTCCAAAATCTAGTCCTTAGCCCTTTATAGTTGGTTAAACTAGTCAATTATGGTCTAGAAAAGCAAATTTTGGGGAAAAAATGTCAAAAAATAGTGTAAAAAGCATAAAATATGGTTTCAAAAGTCATTTAAATATCTCAAAAGATATTTTAGTATGTTTTAAAACACTAAAATATCCTATATCCAAAGTTTTATGTTATGAAAAGGTGATCTCATATGTTTTCTAAGCCAAAAAAGGGCCTTTTTCACCTCACACGTGCCATTTTGCAATTTTAAAACATGAAAAAAGGCTTAAAAGTATCTTTTTTTCATGTAATGTAATGTATTTATTCTCCAATGTTCTATTTCAAGTAGTTTAAAGTGAAGGTTCTCTTTTAAAGGGGCAAAAGAAGCTTATTTTCCTCATTTTTGCAAGAGAAGTATGAAATCCATATAGATTCCATACAACCCATGGTAGGGGATATCTTATTTAGAGTATATTAATGATTCATGAGTATTTTCATGTAAATTCATGTCCATAAAGGCCCTAAACTAGTCCTCTTTTGTTATTTACTTAGCTGGCATAAATAGACCTACTTGTAGGTTTTCTGATGGTAAGGTCTACTAAGGAGAGGTACAGATCTCAAATTTGGGGTGAAGAAACTTGACTCAAAGGGATTATTGATGGTATAAATGCTTTATAAATTGGATTATCTAGGCTCATGAACCATCCAATTGAAGTTAGGTTAAATTTTGTTGCCTAGCATTTAGGAAGGTAATTGATTTCCTCCAATTTCTCCTCACCTAGGTAAAGTTTTAAGGAAATTTAACTTATTATATAATATTTAGGACCTTATATGAATTTATATGGAATTATAAAGGTGTTGTTGATCAAATTAAAGTTCAAATAGATCTCTTAAACTTATCCATTCAATATATAGTATTGGCAAGCTTGTAAGGAAGAATTGTGCGCTCATGGGAGAAGAAGTTAGCTTCAAATTTTCAAGAATTTGCATTTTTCAGGGTTTAAATCAATTTTTTTATGTTTTCCATGCATAAATGTCAAGTATTATTAAAGTTTCATGGCCAAGAAGTCACCTCCATGCTTTTAAGTGTCTCAAAAGGGGCCAATTTAGCATTCTTTAAGGAATTTTTTCAAATTTTAAGGTTATAAAAGAAAACCATGTTTCAAATTTAGTCTCTTGCATTCCCCTAATGGTCTCCAAATTTAGTTACACTGATTATTTAGTGTCCATGTTTTCATTATACTCTTTTTTCTAGTCTTATCAAGCTCCTCCATGCTTCTTTTCAACCTCAACCTTACTCACCCCATATCACTATCATAATCTACCTTTTTCATTGTGTTTTCATTTCTTTTGCACCTTCCTTTCATGATTCCCCTCATCTTTCTTTCACTTTTCAACCCTTATCTATTTCATACATCACCTATCCCCTCCTATATAACATAGTTTCATAATTAAGGAGCCAAGGTGGGTCAACACCATCAAAACATGAACAAAGTGATATATAAGATAGTCAAAGTATCAAATATAGTCATCAAAAGAGCCAATCAGCAAGGTCATATAATCAAGTGTGGTTATAGGATTCAATGAGTTTTCAAGAGGAGACAGACCTTTCTCAAGTTTTGATTGGAGTAAACAATCCATCAAGCTACGGAGTTAGGGAAATTAAACTTGGTTTTTTACACCATGGCACCAATTTAGGCATTTACTATAGGTGCATACAGTCAAGGAAGTTAAGACAAGTCTTTTGAGTTTCAATGGCATCAATCTTGAAGAGATTGCATTCATGATTGTAGTGATGAATAAGAATAGTCTCATTATACATATAAGAAGCCAAAATAGGGGTCATATGTATACATGATAGACTATCCAAGCAACTTACAATCATTGTTTGTATAATGAGCACATGAATTGTATCAATCCAAAGTGGTAGTAGTTTCCTCTCTACAATGTAATGACCTTCGTTTTTCACATTAAAGAAGAGTATAAAAGACCAATCAGGTGTATAGAATTATTTAGGGTCACCTTCATCTTATCTATACACATATTATCCATCAAAGAGCACCTACAGTGCCCTAAAACATCCTATAGGCACTCTTGGAGTCAAGATGGGAGGGTTTGAAATTCTAATATATGGATATGATACGTAATGACCTTGTGAAAGAAGGAGGATTTTCAAAGCAAATTATAAACTAAAAGTAGGATTTTGAAGAAATAATGTGCATCTACATTCTTGTATACTAGACTAAAACCCTTAAAAATACACGTACAACCTATGTCACAGTCAAAAGGGCCTACTTACAGTATAATAGAAGGGACAAGTATAATATATGTTATGAGTCTAGTGAGACTCAAAGGATGCAAATGACCACCTATAGCTACTATGACAGTGACCTTCAGGCATGTACATTTCCAAACAAGGCTAGATTGGTGGCATGATGACCTTTCTTAAAGATTAAGAGGTTTGTTTACTCATTAAGACTCATGAATATCATTGTCAATCTCAATGTACCTAAATGGGTATAAGGTATGGAGTTTAATAATATGAAAGAAGGAAAAGAGCACCTATAGCCCTTGAAAAGACCTATAGTGCCTTGTATTCACCTACAAGCCTATAGGTGTTTTCACGTATAGTTGAAGGTGTAGGTTCACTAAGGAAATCTCAAGGAGGTGAAACCTAAACACTCATAAATAAATAGCTTAAAACTAAGGAAGGATTATCTAATTCAAATAATATGATAGCACAAAAGCTACAAACCACCCTATAGCCACTATCATGGAAACCTATATGAGGTGTGGTCAAGAAGGCTTACTTGATTATCCTAAGGTACTCTCAAAAGTTAAAGGAAGCTAGTTTTGATTGGAAAAATATAAGTGGCACTGAGATTATTAATTTCATGAAGAGTATCAAAGGAAATGGCATGTTAAGGTTAAAAGAGGTTTTATAAAAAAATGAAGAACCCTATAGCCTACTGTGAAACCCTACAAGCTTAGTGGGAGTCAAAACTATATTGGTCAAGGTCATGACAACTTCAAGGCTTGTAAATATGGAGTTTAAGATCATTGGATGAAGATAAATTATTTCAATAATATGGATTAAGGAAAAAAAATATAGGGCTTGTGAGGCATAGGATCAAAACACACATACAACCACTTGCACTCACAGTCATACATCTAGGGTGACATTAGTGGATGACAACAATGACCTAGGTCTCAAATGGAGGTCATATGCTCTAGAGATCACTTCATGATATCCCAAGATGAATTGAGCCTAATGGTAACTTTAGAGGTTTCTAAAATAAATGACCAAACTTTTGTTTAGGACATGACAATCTGTACAAACCCCTAGATTTAACCTACATTAAACATAGGAGGGTCTTTTTCATGATGAAAGGGTATGGTATGTTAAAGATATGATTTAGCATGAAAGGCATATGAGTGAAGATTGATGAGGGTTTTAAAATTTATTCTTGTAGTTACATAGTCATATGTTCTAGTAGAAAATTATTGTGTGAATAAAGTGTTTTAAAATATCTTCAAGTACATCATATACTACCAAAATTCAAACCTCAACACCATCTATAGCCATTTAAGGGCACACTACTTTCAAATGGGAAAGATAAGACATGAAAACTATGGTGCATGGTTGTTTTCTTGATCATGAACAAGAGTCACAGGGTTAATTAATGAATTCTAATGAGACCATGTAAATTAAAGGAGGGACTCCAATACTATATTTAGTCAAACACCTTAGAAGTTTTCACATACAACCATCAATCAAGGAAATATAGTGACTTAATAAAGGTTTTCTTGTCTCAAGATATCATGTAAAATGGATAATAATGATTTTAAAAAATAATATATTTTAAATGGAGTCTCATTATTATGAATAAAATTATGTTTACCTAATCCTATAGTCAAGTACTCAGGCCATTGTACGGACTATAACAATATAAAGGGCTAAAAGCTTGGGTTTGAGTCAATTTACTTTGAAGAAGATATGTGTATGGGTTTAAATTGGTCTAAATGGTTTTAAATAACCTTATTTAAGATTAAATGGCCAATAACATGATCAAACATGATCAATTTTCACCTACAATAGCATATCACGGTCATTTGAGAAGCTAAAAAGTCTTGTTGGAGGTCAAAGTATGCTTGAAAATAGAGGTTGAGTTTATTTTCAAACTCTTGAAGAGTATATTAAGATAAATTAAGATTGTTTTGACCTTAAAACATATAAAATCCATGAAAATACCATCAAATATGCCAAAACTCAGTCAAATATGCAGACAGTCCATGCACAGGGGTCATTTTTTAGGGAAAATTGAGGATTCAAAGAGATACAAGTGGAGTTATGACCCAAAATTTTATACACATGTTAATAAAGAATTGAGTAATCCTATGAAATTTTTTAATTTCCATTTTATGAGTGGAGATACTTTTTTTGTCTCAGACCTTGACCTATCTGTTGGAGGTCACCATTCGAACACGCATCATTTTGGAGTGCCATAGAGGTTCCTAAGTCTAGGTAAAAGTTTTAAAATTATGGGATGATGATTTTAAATAATAAATATACATTTAAATAGTGCAAAAACCCAAAATTTTAAGCAAACCATGTTCATATAGGCTTTTGCAAGTAAATAGGCACATAGGCTAAAAAGACATTTTTGGACTTTTCAAGCAAAATAGACTTTTAGAGTGTTTTAATAGCATGTTAAAGGTCCCATAATTATTTTTTAAGGTTTTTTGAATCTAGGAAGGATTTTTTTTTTATTTTGGTTAAGTTATTCACTTTTTGTTGTTATAGGCACCCTTCCAAGCCTCTTGTTCAGATGCTAGTATTATTCACCATGTGTGGAGTTTGGCTAAATTCTCTTAATAAATATTGAGGACCCATATTTAATTATAATTAATGAACAATTGATATTATTTTATGGGTTTTTATTTATGAACAATTGTTAAGACCGTAAGTAGCCTAGAATGCAAGCTAAACCCCATAGGTAAAATTCATCCACGTGGTAGCTTTTCATATATTTTGCATTGGAACCAAATATTTTTAGGGATGTTAGGGAGATTAATTTTCTATGTATAAATTTAAATTTTTTAGGATTTATAGGTTTTTACTTCATGAATCATCATTTTGAAGATTCAACCCTCCTAAACCCTTAAAAAACCAGTTTTGATAAAAATGAATTTAATTACCATCAAATCATCATGGATAAACCTGAAATTTTTTTAAAATTAAATTAAAATTATAGATGATTCCATAAAATTTAGTTTTATACATAGAGTTATATAAATGAGGGTAGAAATCATGTTTTTTATGGAAAAAAGCATGTAAAATGTAGTACAGGGTAGTTCAATGGAATATAATCAATGGAGATTGAAGCCTAATAATTTTTATTCATACAAAAATATTAATTTTATCAGAAAACATCTTATAAGCATCCCATTCATCTCAATTAAAATGGCTAGTCTACTTGAAAATATAATAAAATAGGCCTAGTCAACCCTATTGATTAAATGGCAAATGTTTTATCATCAAAATCACATATATTGTGATGATAAAAGTTATTACAGGTATATTTAATGTTTTTATAAGGTTTTGTGTATTATTTTTTAAGTTTTAATGGAGTTCAGATGCACAAATTTGATTTTAGGCCTTTTCGGTCTAATAGGCCTAGTTTGTCAAATAGTCAAATTTGAGTTTGGCATTGGATGGTTGTTCAAGGAGTTATAAAAGGAGTTTCAAACCATATTTTTGATGTTATAATTAATATTAATTCACATTTAATTATTCAAGGTCCATTTTCATGCAAGTGAAGGCTATTTGGAGTTGACTAGTCTTGCACTTTGGTTGACTAGTTGATAAGTCATGCATCTATTCTTAGTTAACTTGTCATCCAAGCCTTTCAAACACTTAAAACCTAGACTCAAGTGGAGTTAAATAATATAATTATTGGTTTAGAATCATTCATGAATATTTTAATTTTCAAATGGGCCCACCATCTCCCTTCTATGCCAAAGTTTGAAGTTTCATGCAAATTTTGTGGAGTTTTAAGATTTTTCATGAATTGTTTAAACATTGTAAAAGGATTTAGTATTGAGTTAGTCAACCAAGACTAATCAGTATCCCATGTAAATTTGACATTGTATATAGTTAGGTTTTGAGACATATATATTGGCTTTTTCAAGTCATTTTAGCATTACTTTTGGAGTTGAAGTAGAAATTATATCTACACCATACATCAATAAAAGAGATTTTTATTTTGAATATGAGTTTTTACAAAGAATAGAGTGTAATTTATTGTTTATTATCATATAATTAGGATTATATCTCCTTTTTCAAGTCTCTTCTTCACCTATTACTTTCTATCTCACCTTTTGTAGGTCATTTGAAGAGGTAAAAAGGAATCTTGTAATCCAAAATTATTAAAATCCTTCATCTAAAATATTTATGATTAAGGGAAATATAAGAATTTTATTGGTTTATATACGTGCATTAGTTTCAACATCTTCCAAATTATTTAAACAATTCAAGTGCATTACCCTATTAGATAGGATTTCCCTTCAATTTCCTCTTCCCTTTATCATCAGAACACTAGTGATTAGTTTTAATAGATAAATATTAAGGGAACCAACCCTCTCTAGAGGTTATTCTAAGTACATAGTCACCCACACTTTGATAAGTTCCAATTTTATCAGTTAGATTGAGGGTGTGTTTTGTACATCTTCAAATAGAGTACAATCTAGAGTGAACAATTTTTGGCATGCCCAGTGGGACCCCTTATTCACACTTTTGATTTATTATATATGTATCTAAGTATATTATTCACTTACAAATTTTAATTTTAAGATTTGTATACTTTTAATGCCACCAAGATTTGTCACAAGATCCTCTGAAAAAAAGAAATAAATAAATTTCTCTATTTATCTTTCCAATCAGTAAAGAAGAAGAAAGCCTCTTAGTCAAATCCAAATCCTACACCTTCTATTACCCCTAGTATTACAAAAAATCATCTTGTTCAAGACAATATTTTTTAACCAAATATTATTTTAAACCCTATACCTCAAATGATTATTCTGATAAGATAGGCTTTTGTTGCATTTAATTTGGTAGTCCTCTAAATCTCAATCAATGGGATGATATTCTAGTTTTTGCTTTGAAGGATCTTCCTTATTTTAAAAGATAAAATCCAACAAATACTATAGAACATATTACAAATATTTCTAATCTTTGTTCAGTGCATCATGTGACATAGGAACATGTAGCACAATTTGTTTCAAAAGAAAAGGACTTCAGTGGTACAAAGGTTTAGCTCCTGCATCAATCAACGATTGGGATGAATTTCAAGAGATTTTGTGCAAACATTTTAAGGAAAAAAGTGATCATCTTTCACTTGTGGAGATCTTACAAAAATTAATAGATTCAATCATGAATTCATGGTGGATTTCAACTACAAATTCCAGAAAACTTGGGATAGAATTCTTGTGGTGAGCAAGCCTACACCCAACTATGCTTTTCTATACTATATGAAGGTTCTCAATTAAAAGTTTGAAATCATGATTCAATCCATGGGATAAAACACTTTACCTAAAGATTTTGAAGTAGCAATCAAGGCTAAAAATTGCCTTATACAAGCAGGCAAGTTATTTCCAAGGCCACTAATGCCTCTTTATGCAGAGATCCATCATCTTATTCCAACTATTAATCCAATCCTAGATTCGTAAAAGTTTCATCAAATAGAAGGTGATAAAACTAATAAATTGGGGAAGATAGAGATCTTTCTTAAGGCTCAGAATAACAAGTTGGTTTCAATAGAGAGGCAACAAGCTCCACCATTTAGGTCATATAAGAATACTAATCAGAATTATCCATTCAATAGGTCATCTTATAAATCTAATCAACAAGGACAAGGGTATAATTCTAAATCAAGGTATTATAATTCTAATGCTCCAAAAAAATATAGAGCTATTGTGCCAACTCAGAGTAATTATGCTTAAGAAGGATAATGGAACAATCAATGGGATCAAGTAAACAACATGGCAATTTCTCCAATTGGTGATAGTTATCATCAATATTTTATGCAACAAAGTTTAGTTCTTTCATTTTAAAACAAACCACCTCCTTAGAATAAATAATGTTCTCTTTCTCATGGAGACATTCCTTCATTCACTAAAGTATAAGTGTCAAATCAATAATGAAAAGGTTGTGGTAAGGCACCTACTAAGACTATATTTGTGAACTTCCAAGTAGGTGATAATTATTTTGAACACTTGGTTGTAAATTAAATATAATATTTACCTAATATTTATAATTCAATTGTATTCCATACTATATCTAAGAAAAGAGTAATTGGTGAAGGTTTAGGTCCTGATAAGGTAGCCCCTTCTTAGCCATAACAAAATATGACTACACATGAGCTACCTTAGAAAAGTTCAAATCAACAAGCTCAAGATCTAAAAGATATTAAGATATTCCTCAGTTCACACAACATTTAGGATCTCCTTCTAATCCTAAATTGTAGTCAAGAGCAGCCACTTCTCCACTCAAAATTATGGATCATATGAAGAAGACTTTAGTATCAATTTCAATGTGGGATACTTTGTTAATCCTAAGACAAAAGGAGTATTTACAAGAGGAGCTTTCAAAGCTCAATATCTTTGAGAGACCAACTAAAAGAGAAATATTAAGTGCTATCCTAACTAATTCTAATAAAGTTTTTGAGTCTCAACCTCTTAAGGTGACTAAACCTCATCTATTTTATCTTTTTTTTATCATTAGAGATTGTCTTGTTCATAAATTTATAATTGATAGTGGGGCTAATACCTACATCATGCCCAAATAAATAGTTGATAAGTGAGGATTTTAGTATGAACCCCATGACAAAGGTGTCTTTAAATTATATGTGTCTCCTACCAATACTGTAGGTGTGTTGAAATATCTAAAAATCATACTTGTTGCTTGTCCAAATTTTACCATTTTATAAGTTATTGTTTATCTACCTTCATATTTTGCACTATGTCTATCCAGATATTTCACTTAAAAAATAGGAGGTTACCTTTTTAAGGTTGGTCATACATTGTTTTTATAACTAGGTATTGAACCAAAGTAACTATTAAATCTGAGCCTATTTCCAAATTTCACCTTGAACCATAAATGCCAAATATGTCAAAATGTGAATTGCAGTATTCTACAAGAAGATGATAACATCATTGAGCAAGAGCCTTATAATCCTCTTGAGGGTATATTGGATCTTCTCCTAGATGAGTTGGCTAATAAAAATCATGAACATGACCCTTATAAAATTATTGAAGATGTTAGTTTTGGAGTCTATTATATGCATGAAGAAAGTGATTTATTGCCTAGTCTCACTAGCTTAGTGTAGGATCAAGATGGAGTTTGAAATATATTATTTGATGGATCCAAAAAAAACAATGGACATGGGATGGTATAATGTTGGTTGCACCAAAAAATCAAAGGTATTATTCTTGTATTATATTTTAGTCTAGTTGTACATTCAATATTGTAGAATATGAAGCTCTTATTTATGGTTTCTAGTGGGCTAGAAAAAGAGATATTAAGCTCTTGCAAGTGAAAGGTGATAGTGAGTTAGTAGTAAAAAAAGTTATAGGTTTAAGTGAAACAAATAATCCTATTTTGAATGCCTAAAAACATAGAGTTTAGGATCTCATGGAAGATTCCTTGAATTTGACATTCACTCCATTCTTAAAGGAGCAAACCAACATGTTGATAGACTTGTTTCCATAGGAACACATTGTGATATTCTAGATCAGATTAAAGACAATAAAAATCAGACCCAAATCATTTTTTTATTTAGGCATTCAATCCAAAATAATAATGTAAGTTGGAAAGTTTTTTATTCTGATAAGTAGATAGCCTATTTCTTACAGAATGAGATAGAGTTTTGCCAAAGAAATCATGATAAATTGCAAGATCAATATGAAAATCAGATTATGAAATTGAAATAAAATAATATTTCTAAAGGTTTTGTGACTTTATAAATAATTTTCAATGAATATGATCATCTAAGTGAGTATTTCTTTCAAGAAAGAGCATTATGAGCCAATTAGCATAGATAAAGGTATGTAACTCAAGCTGGTTAAAGTGAACACTGATTCTGAGATAGTAGCTTCCATTTCATTATGTAAAGAATTCATGGATGTTTTTTCTTGGGAATAATATGATTTGAAAGGTTTTGACCCCAGATTGGCACAACATACTATTGAACTAGAACAGGATGCAAAATTGGTAAGATAAAAGAAAAGGCCTATCAACCCCAAGGTTGAGATTCTCATGAGGAAAAAGCTTAAAAAGATAATTCAATTAGGTGTTATTTTTCCTATAAATAATTCAAAATGGGTATAAAATCTTATACTAGTAAGAAATAATAATGGAGAGATAAGACTTTGTGTAGATTTCAGGGATTTAAATAGAGTATCATGATCTAAAAGATCACTATCCACTCCCTTTCATGGATCAAATCTTGCAGATAGTATAAGTTCACAGAGGTTATCTTTATTGTATGGATACTCATGATACACTAGATATTGGTGATATAGAAATATCATTATAAAATAGCTTTCACCACCAAATGGGGTACTTTTGCTTACAAGAAGATGCCTTTTGGACTCTATAATGTTGGAGCTACCTTCCAAAGGGAAATGGATGTTTCTTTTCATGGCCTTTTGAGTGAAATGGGTTTAGTTTATATTTATGTTATTAAAATATTTTTAAATAATCCTAATGATCATTTAACACACTTAAGAATTATTTTTGATAGATGTAGACAATTTGGAGTCTCATTGAATCCAAATAAATGCATTTTTTTAGTGCATGAGGGGAGAATTCTTGTGCATGTGGTGTCTAAATATGGTATTTACATTTATCTATAGATAATATAGGCTATAATTTATATATAATTTCCTAAACATAAGAAAGGATTTCAGAGCTTCTTGTGTAAGATAAACTTTATCACAAGATTCATTCATGGTTTTACATAACTAGTAAAGCCACTTACTCAAATGCTAAAGAAAAACCAAGAGTTCACTTGGAATAAATAAGGTAAAAGGATTTTTTAATATATAAAGTAAGTAATCAAAAAATATCCTACTTTTATAAATTCATATTTTAGTAAGGATTTCTTTTTGTATTCTTTCTCTACTTCCAGTACTATTTCAGCCATGTTTATACAATAAAATGATGAAGGTTTGGAATAGCCCATTGCTTTCTTTAGTAAAGATTTAGAGGGTTATTAAGAGATGTATTTTTTTTATTAAAAAAAATTATTTTTGTTATAATATATCTAAAAAATTCATACATTTGGTTTCAAATAATAATAATATACTAATGGTAGTTCATCCAAGTGTGAAGGATTTCCTTCTCAATAGAGACTTGAGTGAAAAGAGAGCTAGATGGGTCAATAAATGCATGAAATATGACACTAAATTAAAGTTTAAAAATATTTTTAGAGTAAAATTATTATGTTAACATATTTTAGAATACGTAAAAGAAGAAAAAGAGATAATTTTGATAATTCAGGACACTCAGCATGAAGCTGAAAATATACTTCCTACAAGTTGAACACAAAACATTGCTAGATTTATTCAAACTTGAGAGTGTCTAAAATGTTTTAATGAATAAAAAATAAGACACTTTAGTCTTAAATTATTACTTACATTCTTATTGATGGAGTTATTTTCAAAAATGACATTGGAGGTATGCTTTTAAGGTGTGTTGAAACTAGTCAATTTGACAAGCTTTTTGAATAATTTCATGATAATCCTTTTGGAGGTCATTTTGTATCCAAGATCACATATAAATAAATTATTATAGATGGTTATTTTTGTCCTAATTTATTCATAGATAAACATTCATAGGTTAGGAAATGTTTAAAGTGTGCAATGTTTATAGGAAAATAGAGACTAGTTGTTATGCCACTAAATCCAATTCAAGTTGAGTAGCCTTTCATGCAATGGGGTTCAGAATTTATTGGCATGATTAATCCTCCATATAATTCTGGTAGTAATTGGGTCTTAATATCTATAAACTATTTCACTAGGTGGGTGGAAGTAGTGCTTTTGAAGGAAACAAATGAGAACTCTGTGCTTGAATTTTATGAGAGTCTAGTCACTCATTTTGGATCACCTTCTACTATAATATCAAAAAATGCTTTAGCATTAAGCAGTAAAAAGGTATGTGAATGGGATCTTGAACATGGTATTTATTTAACATCTTCATCAAATTACTATCCATAGGGTAATGGACTAGTTGAGTCCACTAACAAGAACCTATTTCAGATCATCAAAAGAATAATGGAAGATAATCAGAGATCTTAGCATACAAAGTTGAAGACTTATTTATGGGTTGATAGGATCACCCCTAATAATTCCATTGGTCATTCACCTTATCTCTCAGTTTATGGAAGATAAGCAAGACTACCTATCTCATTGTAACTTCCATCTTTGGAGCTTAAACTAGAGCTTTTGGAAAGTGATGCAATTGAGGTCAACATGAATGAACTGAGAGAATTGGAAGAGATAAAAGATAATGACATTCATACAATATGGTCAAATAAAAATCAAGTCAATAATACATTTTATAGGAGAGGTTCATAAAAAAAAATTCATCGAGACATAATACTCAAAAGGGATGAAGAGCATGCAAAGCCATGTAAGCACTCCAAATTTGATAGCCTTTGGATTGGACCTTATATCATCACTAATTTTAAGAAGAAAAATTATTTTTAGTTATCCAAACTGAGTGGAGAAGAGATTCCCATTCTTATGAATGGGATGTTTCAAAAATACTTCTATTAGAAGCGTCACTCATTTGTACATAGTAATAGTTTCATTCCTTTAATTGCATTTCAACACATGCTTTTAGTAGTTCTTTCCCTTTCTAATTGTTGTTGTTTCATTCCTCTAAGTGTATACATGCACATTTTTGTTTTTTTTTGTGTTAGGTTCTCCTATTATGTCTTGGTCTACAAGCTTTCCTAGATTCAATATATGTCCAAATCTATCTTTGCTAGAGTTTCTAAGTTATTTGACCAACATGCTAGTCAACCCCCAAAAGTTTCCAAAATTATTATTAATTTGGCCCTTTAAGGTCAAATTACTATCCCTATCATTATAATCTTTCCAAAATCTATTCCTTAGCCCTTTGTAGTTGAACAAACCTATTAATTTTGGTCTAAAAACATAAATTTCTGTCAAATATGTCAAAAAATAAGGTAAAAAGTGTCAAAAATGGTTTCAAAAGTCATTGAATTATCTCAAAAACATTAAAATATCATATATCCAAAGTTTTAAGTTATGAAAAGGTGATCTCATATGTTTTCTAAGCTAAAAAGGGCCTTTTTCACCCCACACATGCCATTTTGCAATTTGAAAACATGAAAAAGGGTTAAAAGTATTTTTTTTCATGTAAAGTCATGTATTTATTCTCCAATGTTCTATCTCAAATGGTGTAAAGAATCTTGTTTTCCTCATTTTTACAAGAGAATTACAAAATTCATATGGATTACATACAACCCATGGTAGGGGTTATCTTCTTTATGGAATATTCAGGCTTCATGATTAGTTTCATGATAATTCATGGCCATAAAGGCCCTAAAATAGTCATCTTTTGGTATTTACTTAATTGGCAAAAACAAAACTTCCTATAGGTTTTCTAATGGTACAGTCTGCTAATGAGACATACAGCTCTCAAATTTAGGGTGAAGAAACTAGACTTAGTGTATTATAGATGGTCTAAGTGGTTTCTCAGTTAGATTATCCAAGCTCATGGACCATCCAGTTGAATTTAGGTCAAATTTTGTTGCCTAACATTCAGGATGGCAACCAGTTTTCTACAATTTCTCCTCACCTAGGCATAGTTTCAATGAAATTCAACTTGTTCCAAAATATTTAAGACTTTTTATATCTTTTAATGGAATTCTAAATTTGTTCTTAATAAAATTCAAGGTTAAAAAGAGGTCTAAAACTTATCCAATCAATCTACAGTATTGGCAAGCTTGTAAAGAAGAATTGTACGCTCATGGTAGAAGAAGTTAACTTCAAATTTTCAATAATTTGTGTTTTATAGGGTTTACATCATTTTTTTTATGTTTTTCATGCATAAATCTCAAGTATTCTTCAATTTTCATGGCCAATAAGTCATTTCTATGCTTCTAGTGTCTCAAAAGGCACCAACTTAGCATTCTTTAAGGAATTTTTCAAATTTTAAGGTTTTTGGAGAAAACCATGTTTCAAATTTAGTCTCTTGCATTCCCCTAATGGTATTCAAATTTAGGTGGAGTGATTATTTAGTCCCCATGTTTTAATTAGACTCATTTTTATGGTCTTCTCATGCTCCTCCATGCTTCTTTTCCACCTCCACCTCACTCACCCCATATCACTATCATAATCTACCTTTTACACTATGTTTTCATTTCTTTTTCACCTTCCTTTCATGATTCCCCTCATCTTTCTACCATCTTTCATCCCTTATTCATGTCATACATCACCTATCTCCTCCTCCATAACATAGTTTCATCATTAAGGAGCCAAGGTGGGTCAACACCATCAAAACATGAATAAAGGGGTATATAGACATTCAAAGTATCAAATATAGTCATCAAAAGAGACAATCAGTAGGATTGTATAATCAAGTGTGGCTATAGGGTTCAATGAGTTTTCAAGAGGAGAGAGACCATCCTTAAGTTCTAATGGGATTAAATAATCCATCAAGCTAAGGAAGTGGGATAAGTAGGGAAATTGAACCTTTTTTGTTGATGCCATGGCACTAGTTTAGGCACTTACTATAGGTGCATATAGTCAAGGAAGTTAAAGGAAGTATTTTGAGTTTTAAGGGCATCAATATTGAAGAGATTGCATTCATGATTATAGTGATGCATAATAATAGTCTCATTAAACTTATGATAAGCTAGATTAGGGGTCATATGCATACATGATAGACTCTTCAAGAACATTATAGTCATTGTCTGTACAATGAGCTCATGAATTACATCAATCCAAAGTGACAATGGGTTCCTCTCTACAATGTAATGACCTTCTTTGTACACATTTAAGAAGAGTATCAAAGACCAATTAGGTGTATATCCTTTTTAGGGTCACCTACATCTTATATATACACATATTATCCATCAAAGAGCACCTACAGTGCCCTAAAACATCCTACAAGCACTATTAGACTCAAGATGGGAGGGTTTGAAGTTCCAATATATGGATATGATAAGTAATGACCTTGTGAAATAAGGAGGATTTTAAAAGCACATTATAAACCTCAAGTAGGCTTTTGTGGAAATAATATGCATCTTTAATATTGTATACTAGCCTAAAACCCTTAAAAAAACACATATAGCCTATGTCACATTCAAAAGGGCCTACTTGCTAGATAGGGTGGAAATTTGAAAGCAAAGGACCGGTTGGTCATCATAAGGCTTGGAATTGACAACTTAGTGGGACAAAGAAAAGATTAGGCCTAAGTATAAGATATGCTATGAGGCTAGTGAGACTAAAAGGATACAAATGACCACCAATAGCTACTATGATAGTGATCTTCAAGCCTATACCTTTCCAAACAAGGCTAGATTGGTGGCATGATGAGCTTTCATGAAGCTTAATATGTTTGTTTAGTCATTAAGACTCATGAATATCATTGTCAATCTCAATAGACCTAAATGGTTATAATTTATGGAGTTTAATAAATCCAAAAGAAGGAAAAGAGCAGCTATAACCCTTGAAAAGACCTATAGTACCTTGTATTCACCTAGAGGCCTATAGGTGTTTTCACCTATAGTTTAAGGTGTACTGTCCACTAAGGAAATCTCAAGGAGGTGAAACCTAAACACTCTAAATCAATAGATTAAAAATAAGGAAGGGTTATCTCAATAAAATAATATGATAGCACAAAAGCTATAAACCACCCTAAAATCACTATCATGAAAACCTCTAGGACGTATGATCAAGAAGGCTTACTTGATTATACTAAGGTACTCTCAGTAGTTTAATGAAACTAGTTTTGATTGGAAAAATATAAGTGGTGCTGAGAATCTTAATTTCATGAAGAGTATAAAAGGAAAAGGCATGTTAAGGTTCAAAGAGGTTTTATAAAAAATGAATAACCCCACAAGCTATTGTGAAGCCCTACAGGCTTAGTTAGAGTCAAAACTTAGTTGGTCAAGGTCACGACAACTTCAAGTCTTGTAAAGATGGAGTTTGAGATCATTAGATGAAGATAACTGATTTAACTAAGATGGATTAAGGAAAACACAATATAGGGCCTAGGAGGCATAGGATCAAAACACACATACAACCACTTTCACTCATAGTCATACTTCCAAGGTGACATTAGTGGATGATCACAATGACCTATGTCTCAAATGGAGGTCATATGCTCCAAAGATCACTTTATGATATCCCAAGATGAATTGACCTTAATGGTAACTTTATATGTTTTTAAAATACATTACCAAGATTTTGGTTAGGACATGACAATCTATAAATACACCTAGAGTTAACCTACAATCAACATAGGAGGGGTTTTCATGATGAAAGTGTATGGTGTGTTGAAGATATGATTTAACATGAAAGGCATACAAGTGAATATTAGTGAAGGTTTTCAAAGTTATTCTTGCAGTGCCATAGTCATATGTTCTAGTAAACAGTTATTATATGAATAAAGTGTTTTAAAATATCTTCAATTACATCATATACTACCAAAATTCAAACCTCAACACCATCTACAACCATTTAAGGACATGTTACCTTCAAATGGGCAAGAGAAGATAGGAGAACTGTGGTGCATGGTTGTTTTCTTGATCATGAACAAGTTTCATGGGGTTAATAAATGAATTTTAATGAGACCATGTAAATTAAATGAGGGAATCCAATTACTATATGTAGTCAAACACCTTAGAAGCTTCCACCTACAACCATCAATCAAGGAAACATAGTGACCTACTAAAGTTTTTCTTGTCTGAAGATATCATGTCAAATGGATAGCAATGATTTATAAACACAAGATATTTTTAAGGGATTATAATGAGTATTAATATAATTAGTTTTACCTAATGTTAATCACCTATAGTCATGTACTCAGGCCATTGTACGAACTATAATAATATAGAGGGATAAAAGCTTGGTTTTGAGTCAATTTTCTTTGAAGAAGATATGTGGAGGGTTTTAAATTTATATATATTTTATGAAATAACATTATTTAATATTAAATGGACACTAAATTGATTAAAACTCATCAATTTTCACCTAAAACAACATATCACAATCATTTGAGAAGCTAAAATGCCTTATTGGAGGTCAAAGTATGCGTAAAAATAGAGGTAAAGGTTATTTTAAAACTATTGAAGAGGATATTGAGTCAAATTAATATTATTTTGACCTTAAAAACTATAAAATACATAAAAATACCTTCTAATATTCCAAAACTTAGTTAAATATGTAGATAGTCCATGCACAGGGGCATTTTTTAGGGAAAATTAAGGATTCAAGGAGCTACAGGTGGAGTTATGACCCAAAATTTTGTACACATGGTCATAAAGACTTGAGGAAATTTTTAAAAAAGTTTCATGGTTATTGGATGAGTGTATATACTCTCTATTTTATCTCAAACCTTAGCTTATCTGTTGGAGGTCACCATTGGAGCATGCATTGTTCTAGAGTGCCATAAAGGTTTCTAAGTCCAATTAAATGTTTGAAAAGCATGTTATTATGTTTATAAATTTTAATTAAACCTTTAAAGAGCTTAAAAACTCCAAATTTTAATCAAACTGTGCTCATATCAGCTTTTGCAAGCAAATAAGCACATAGGCAAAAAAGGCATTTTTAGAATTTTCAAGTAAAATAGACTTTTATAGTGTTTCTATAGCATGATATAGGTCAAATAATGTTTTTTTCAGGATTTTTGAAGCTATGAGGGAGTTTTTTTTCATTTTGGTGAAGTTTTTCACTTTTTATAGTTGTAGGCACCCTTCCAAGCCTCCTGTTCAGATGCTCATATTGTTCACCATGTGTGGAGTTTGGTTGAACACTCTTAGTAAATTTTGAGGAACCATATAAAATTATAATTCATGAAAAATTGAGATCAGTTGAGGGGTTTTTATTTATGAACAATCGCTAAGAGCGTAGGCAGCCCAGATGCAAGCTAAGCCCCATAGGTAAATTTCATCCACAAGGTAACTTTTCATATCTTTTGCATGGGAACCCAAAATTTTCAAGGATGTTAGGGGGGTTAATTAGATATGAATCAATGGATTTATTTTGGGATTTTGAGGTCTGTACTTCATGAATCATTAGTTTTAAGATTCAGCTTTAAAACCCTCCTAAACCCCCAAAAAACCATTTTTGAGAAAAATGGAATTTATTTCCATCAAATCATCATGGATCCACCTAATTTTTTTTCAAATGTCAAGTACACTCAAATAATATTTCATAAATGTCAATTTTATACATAGAGCTATATAGACGAGGGTGTAAATCATGTTTTTTGTGGAAAAAAGCACGTAAAATGTAGTATAGGGTAGCTCAATGGTATATAATAAATGGATATTGAATAAAAAGACTTTTTATTAATCAAAAAATATTTATATTATCATAAATATTCCTATAAGTGTCCCTACCAACTCAATCAAAATGGTCAGTCTACTAGAAAATGGAGCAAAATGGGCTTGGTCAACCCTGTTGACTGAATGGTGGAAGTTTTCTTATCAAAATCACATATATTGTGATGATAAAAGTTTTTCCATGTCTAAATCAAGTTTTTTTTAGGTTTCATGGATTTTTTTTGTAGGTTTAATGGAGTTTAGATGCATAGATTTGCTTTTAGGCCTATTTCATCTAATAGGCCTAGTTGGTCAAATAATCAAGTTTAAGTTTGGCGTTGGATGGCTGTTCAAGGAGTTATAAAAGGAGTTTCACACCATATTTATGATTTTCTCATGAATATTCATGAAATTTCATTCTTAAAGGTCCATTTTCATATAAATGAAGGCTATTTGGAGTTGAGTAGTCTTGCACTTTAGTTGACTAGTTGACAAGTCATGTATCTATTCTTGGTTAACTTGTCATCCAAACCTTTTAAATAGTTCCAACTCAGCCTCAAGTGTATTTAAATCATATAAGGATTGGAATATCATCATTCATGAATATTTTAGTTGTCAAATGGGTGCACCATCTCCCTTCTATGCCAAAGTTTGAAGTTTCATGCAAATTTTATGGAGTTTTAAGATTTTTGAAGAATTGTTTAAACATTGTAAAAGGAGTTAGTATTGAGTTAGTCAACCAAGATTAATCCTTATCCATTTTCAATGCCACATTGTTTATATTTAGGTTTTGATACATATATATTGTCTTTTTCAAGCCATTTTTGTATTATTCTTAGAGCTAAAGCATAAATTGTATCTAGATCATACATCAATAAAGTAGATTTTTATTTTGCATATGAGTTTAGACAAAGAATAGAGTGTAATTGATTATATATAAGAATATAAGTGGGATTATATATCCTTTTTCAGGTCCCTTCCTCACCTATTTCTTTCTATCTTACCTTTTACAGGTCATTTGAAGAGGTAAAAAGGAATCGTGTAATCTAAAATTATTTCAATCTTTCATCTAAAATATTTATTCTTAAGGGTAATATAGGAATCTTATTGGTTTATATGTGTGCATTAGTTTCAATAGATTCTATAGGATTTAAAAAATTTAGGTGCATCACCCCATTAGATAGGATTTCCCTTCAGTTTCCCCTTCCCCTTTTCATGATCAATTTTAATAGTTAAATCTTAAGGAAACCAGCCCTCTCTAGAGGTTCTTCTCAGTAAAAAATCATCCACACTTTGAGAAGTTCTAATTATATAATTTGGATTAAAGTTGTGCTTTTTACATCATCAAATAGAGTACACTCTAGAGTGATAACAATTTGTAAATACTATCTAAAAATATTCATCCCATTGAAACATGATCCCTTTCTTCAAGAAATGGGCAAGTGGATGGCACTTATCTATCAGTTGAGAAATGAACTTGCGTATAAATTAGATCTTTCCTGACAGGCTTCATAGATGTTTAAGATTATTTATTGGATGTATTTCCATAATGGCCTTGACCTTATGATAAAATAAAACCTAGAAATTTACCTAAAGTGACACCAAAGACACACTTCTTAGGATCCAAATGGACTTTATATTCGCAAAGTCTCTCAAATATTCTTCATAAAATATCATGATGTCTAAATCTTATTCTTGATTTTGCTAGCATATCATCAAAATAGTCCTCAATAAAACTATAAATTATGTCATAGAAGATGACATTCATGTCACGATGATATGTGGCTCAAATATTCTTCAAGCCAAATGGTATGACCTAGTAATAGAATGTTCCCCATAGAGTGGTGAATGAAATCTTGTGTTGATTTTCTTAGGATATCTCTATCTAATTGTATCTAGAAAATCCATCCATTAAGAATAGCATTTCATACCCAACATTAGAATATATGATAATTTTGATGTTAGGTGGAGAAATATCATATTTAGGGCATGATTTGATGATATCTCTAAAATTAGTACAAATATGTATACCCGTGGTCTTTTTACTCACTAGGACTATGTTTTAAACCCATTCAAAATAATCCAATGTTATAATGAAACCTACTCCTAACAAATTTTCCAATTCTATTTTAGCTAATAGCATGATGCATGGATGCATATTCCTAAATTTATGCTTGGTTATTTTTGCATTAAGATGGATAATAAGGTGATGCACAACCAAATCTGGGTCTAAGCCTAGCATGTTGGAGTATGCCCATGCAAAGAAGTCAATATAATCCCTTAAGAGGGATATAATATGTTCATATTCTACTTCAGTAAGGGAAGCTCCAAGATAAACAATTTTTGGAACCTCATAAGTTCCCAGGAGGAGTATGGATCCATATTCTAGAATTACAGGAAAGGTATGGTCATGATCATATTATTTTGCTACATCTTCTTGTTATTCCTCTTAAAGATATAAATAATGTGATAAATTGGAATCTACCATCTCAAGTATAGGCCAAGTAGCAAAAACCTCTAGAAACTCAAGAGTGAGATGCTCTAACATTTGTTGTTATTCTTAAGAGATGTTTGTACTAGCTATAAAACTTGGGATAAATGGACCTTCTACATCCTAAGGGGATGAGTAAACTTTCCCTCCTAAGAGTGCTTAAAATAATTTTTCACTCAAAGGTTTATCTTTTTCTTTAATTTTTCATTGATTGATGAATGCCTCAAAGAGGTTTACACCTGAAGATCTCGATGCTTTATTTTTATTATGACCAAAAAAGTTTATCTAATCTCCAAAGTAGGTAGAAGGATCTAATTAAAATCAAAGCCTTGTTTGTGATTTATAATGGGAAATCCATCTCATAAGCCCATGTATTTTGTAATCAATTCTTCATTTTGAAATTCATCAAGTTGTATGACCAAATTTTTCTTATCCCAATAAATGAGTTGAGGATGACAAAGGCGTAGGGAACAATGAGGATTTTCTTTAGGAAGGGAAGCTCCAGTAAAGATATGAGGTTTTGCTTCAATAAGGTAAGCTCTAATGGTAGATATTACTTCAGGATGGGAAGCTCCAATAGTATAATAGGTTCTTGCTTTAAGATGGGAAACAATAATAGTTAAGGTCAAAATGTCATTAGAATCAAATAAGTTTGTGTTAGAAAGCTTGTTGAAAAGGCTATAATGGGATGCTATGTCACTTCTAAGAGTCTCATCGCTATTCAATTCAAAATAATCAATATCAAAAGTTATGAGGTCATCCCTAGGTGGTATAAATCCAAAACCATGATTCAAATTAGGTAATCCAACTAATAAGGGTTCTAGGATTCCTTGTGCTTGTGGACTAAGGCCTTTTCTTGTATAATAAATATGATCCATGATCCAATTAGGGATAGGATAATTTGGATTATAAAATCAATCAACAATATCTTTAGAATAAAACCAATCTCCCTTGGTAAAAGCCTCTCAATCTTTCTTTAATGTGATAGTAGGTACAAAAACCACCTGTGGTTTTCACTATTTCTTATTTTATTACCAAATCGTTTTGGATCTATTGGGATTTTTTAATTTTTTTGGTTTACCAATGTTTTTAGAGTCTTAGCTAACTTTTCAATATGAAAGGCATCCTTAAGACTATACATATAAATGCCCATGTATTTAATAACAACTTGATTTGTAAAATTTGTAGGAAATGGATCAACTAAAGTGGAAGCAAGATCACCTAGGTTGATATAATTAGATGAAGGTGGATGTAAAACTATAGCCTTGTTTTTCTTCAAAACAAATTCAAAACTAGGATGACAATTGTAATTATGGAACTCAACCTCAATATGTTTTTGATATTGATAAGGTTGTTGATCGGTGGGGATAGTGACCTTGATCCCATCATGGGGAAACTTAAGGCACTAATACAAAGTGGATAGAATAGCATGTAATTCATGTATCCAAGGACTGCCAAGAAGTATGTTATAAGGCAATTAAATACCCATAATATAAATTAACATATGATGTGAAATGGATCCAATAATGATTGATAATCAAATAGTACCAATATAACCCCTCTCAAAATTTTCATGAGCCTTGATGGTGATTGTCTCTGGCTGATTTTTTTTAGTGTAGCCCAATCTTTATACTAGCTTAAGAGATATAATAGTTGCCCCAAACTATTGTATATAATAACCTTATTGATATTATGGTTTCCAATGATTAATTTAATATACAATGGGTTATTATGGCTCAGTCCAAGTGGAGACATGTATTTTTGATCAAATGTGACTTAACAAAATGAAGACAAATATCCCACAAGGTTCTATAATTGTTCAATATTTATGTTATTGTGAATAATGAACTATTAAAATAGACTATTTAGGAGAGTTCTATGGAATTCAGATGTCTGCAAGAGATCCAAAATGGAAATATGTGTAGGGGTTTTTCTCAATTGGTCTAATAGACTATAAGGATTTAACTAGAACAATAGTTGTCTTTAGATTCATTGGTGCAATTTTCACATTGGGTTCCATGGAAGAAGTAGGCAAAGGGAATCAGAGAGTAACTCATGAGAATTTAGTTACAACTATGCAACCTAGAGGTGACAAGAAGCCAATATAATCAAAAGATAAAGGCAAAGGGCCTTGAAGGGTGAATCATGGAAGTCTAGTTACATTGATACAATTTTGAGTTGAAAATGAGCCATTATAATTAGAGGAAGGGTGTCATCAAGAATTAGTAACCCATGAAAATGAAGTCACAATTAAATTATGCAAACTCAACATAATATTACTAGAGGGAAAAGGTGCTGACCCTATAATAATGGGTCCTCTTATACAAGGAAAATGAGATGGGTCATGTGTTCTGAGAGTAATAGTGGTAGTTTAGGTCGCATAAATTCCTCCCATGGTGTTGTTATAGTCATAAGGCATGTTATTATAACCCAAATTGTTAGTATGGGTATTATGATTATGATTATGCTCATGCTAATTATGATTTTGACCCTAATTATGGTTTTGATTTTGACTCTATCATTTATTTTATCATTGGTTTTGGTTGTTCCTTGGTGGTGGTTGATTATGTCAAGGAAATGGGTCCTTGAAGATTCACATATCCTAATTTGTGTCCTAATTAGGGCCTAATTTAATCTCAACCTCACCACTCTCAATGAGATCTTTAATAATATGTCATAATTGGATGCAATGATAGGTACTATGACCAAAAACATGATGAAATTTTCACCATTAATTCTCTTTTTACCAATCTAATTTTGATTGATCTTGAGCAAATGGCCTTGGAATTGGCCATACAATTAGGTTAGCTGTTACAAGATTTTGGAATACCATTTAAATTGGTTATCCTAATTTGCTAATGACCCTAAAACTACCATGGTTTTTATTCTATGGAGGTTGTCTCTACAAATTAGGTTGTGGATAAGGGGGAACTAATTGTATATTTAAGGTTGATGGGGCTTACACCATTTGCACATGTCTTGCTTCAGTTACTCTAATACCTACTACATTTTTGTTCTTGTTGAAACCCTTAGGTTTATCATGAATAAATATTGGATTAAGAGATTGGGTCATATTTAAAGGTTGACCCTACATGAAAATCTTGACAATGCCCTTGGTAATAAGATCCTTCTCAATCTATACCCCTTTGTTGAAAATTTCCTCAAAAAAGTTAGCACAAGCAAGTCATAGATTGTGCACAACCTCAAGATGTAAGTTCTATGTTTGTCAACTGTCTATCTAGCAAATTATTTTGAAATTGACCCACTAACAATCTCCATATCTGTAGGTATGTGTCAAAACTTTCTCCATAACATTTTTTGGCTTTTCACAATTCAAAAATGGTCAATTCATGCTCAATTTTATATGAGAAATGGTTGTTAAATTTTTTTCTAAGTCATTCCATTCCAAAACCAATCCCTTAGGTAAATTAATTAGCTAACCTAAATATTTTCACACTAAACTTTATGGGAACAATCGAAGTAAGTACATGCTACTATAAACAACCTCTTGGCATAATATGAAAAATGCTTGATTGTGTTCATGTGGATCCCCTTTCCTTTGTATTTATAAATATTTGGTACCTCAAAAAGAGATGAAAAGGGAATTTGGAGAATAGAGAGATCAAGTGAATATGGACATATCTCATCAAACTTTTATTTATTAAATATATTATTTGTGTCCAATTGTGTCATAATCTCTTTCATAGAGTTCTACTATTACATGTTTGATGCATTCATGAGTGGAACATAATGTTGTTGGGGTGGTATGTGCACCTATTGATTTTCGAGTGAAATATTCCCCTATTGTTTCTATTGGGGTGGTATATACCCTTGTTGTTATTTTTGGGGTGGAATGTGCCCTTGTTATTGTTTTTGGGGTGGAATGTGCCCCTGTTATTATTATTAGGGTGGAATGTGCCCATATTATTGCATGGATTTGGTATGAATGTACACCTTATGATCCTCAAATTTGTTTTCTATTCCTTTATTTTAGTATGTAAGTGATCGATTCCTTTGAATCTATTTCCTTTATCTATTCACTATTCTACATGTTTGTTTAGATGAACTAACCAGATTGTCTTAAGGGTTATCCTTAATTTGAACCAAATGTTTGGGTCTCTACATTTTTAATGTGATAAGATCTTCTTGATTATTAAATAATGTGTGTTCCATGTCTAGTAAAACATTTTGCATAACCTCTTACATCTTGTTCTATTCATTTGAGACACCTTGATCAATCATTGTTGTGTTCTCAACCATTTTTTATTGCATAGTTTCAATAATGTTTACTTGTTCCTTGGAAGCATCATTATGAATTAAACTTGTAAGTATATATTTATTTAAATCCACAATAATTTTATTGGCATACTGATCAATTATTTTATTAATCTTGGTGACAAGATCTTGATTAGTTATTTTTGACTCTATAAGTATTTCCTTAACCTTGTTAAAAGAAGAAGGTATGTTTGTGTTTACAATGTTTTTGAAAACTTACTCTTTTTTTTTACTTCTTCTCTACCTAGGGTGTGAAATTTATCTATGGTAAAATATAAGGGTAGTCTAACACCAGATTAGATCAACCTGAGTGCTTCATCTTGGTTCTCTTTGTATTCAATATACTCTTCCTCAAATCCTATAGTTATAGGAATGTCCTCAAAGATAATATAATTATATTGACCATAATAAAAAGTTTCATTCATATATCTAGGGATGTAAGGGATCCCACTACGAGTGAACCTTTGAGTCATGTTTAAAAAGGGTTATTTTATATGTTTGACTAGTTTTAGATCAATGTTGTGCAAATGTTTAAATAAGGTATGGATTTTGATATTTCATCCACACAAATGACTAAGGCACCAAAGATATTATAAAATGATGGTGGTGTGGAACCAAAAAAAATTATAAGAATGTGTTCATGAAATTATTCAACCTTCGATAACATTGAAATTGTATAAATTAGAAGATGTTATGATCACTCAAAAATCCAAGGTGAAAACTAGTACACCAAAGCCTAGATTTTTGTGATACATCAATACCATAAAATCTAGATAAAATTAAATGATTTTATACTATAAAAATATAATAAATCCCTTTGAATTAGGAATGATACAATGAAAACTAAAAAAATCATGATGTGAAAGTTTGCAAGAATTCCTAAGTATAAAACTAGAACCAAATGGGCACCACAACTCTGCCACATGGTAATCAACATGGTAGTATAAAATATGTTCTATGACTCAAAGTGTGAGTGATACACAATATGACTTAAGTCCACCAATGATGAGAATGATTATGAGTCTATGCATGACCTTTAATCCAAATTAGAAATTGAACCCAAGTTCCCTCAAGTCAAGTGCAAATGGTGAACCTTATAAACATAGAAAAGTGAGATTTCAAATTTGAATTATCAATAAAGGACTTAATAAAATTTGAAAAGTGGTTTATAATCAAATGGGGAACATAAATATACCAATTAGATGATATGACACAATGTTTGAGTTGACAAATTTGAACAAAGAAAAGATTAATTTTCACTTGGACAATGTAATGCTTCCTTATTCAATAAATTTTGGGCAATGTGTTTGGTTATGATGTTTGTTTCAAGTAATTTTTGACTCAAATCAATGACCAAGTAGTCTAAAAACAAAATATACAAATACAACTAAGTAATCATCCTAATCCCTAAACTAATAAGGTTATATGATATTATTGAAGTTCATCTTTATACGTGAACTTGAGAAGAAAATAAGTGTTCCTCCAAAATAAAAGTGCATTATATTGTAGGGTATTTTACACACCCCTTATCTCAAGTTAAAAAACAATGATAAGAACCTTGGGGCACACCTCACATCAATAATATTTCTATGATAAGTGGGGTTTGTCTAAAAATCTACAAGTTATGACTATCTAGATTGATCTTATGTATACAAACTTTCACAGTTACACACAAGATAAATAAAAAATAAATTGTATCTATGTCAAATGGATTGTTATGAAAAGGTCTAGTCCTTTTCAAAACCACTACATCCATCAATGACTTAGTGTAGTACGATGTCTTGAATGATTAGACATTTTTAGTTGGCTTGTCACTAACAAAGATGGTTTAACTTCTTAAACCACCATCCTAGTGGGGAGATCCTAATTTATATACCCCTTGTGAAGAGGGACTGAATATTATGTTAGGATATGAATCCTTATGTCAAAGCTTCCCTATAGAACCCATGGGAGGTAATGAAGTCCCCCTCACAAGCCAAAATGCATAAAATAAAAACAAAGTAAAAAAGATTTATAGGTTATTTTTAGATCACCCAAACCATGAATGTTTTTGGGAGAGCCTAAACAAATTATTTTTTAAACCTTTTAAAAAGGCACAATTTGTAATGAAAATGGCAATTTTGATCCCACAAGTTCCTTATAAGGGATGGGAGGAGAGCATACACACACAATTTCCTTTTTTCTCAAAATTTTTTAACCAAGTAATGATAAATGACTTATATAAAAGAGAAATTTGAAGTGATTTTGGATTTACTCACCAAATTTAAGTTTTTGGTGATTTTCTTTGGCCCTTTGGCTTTAAGTTGCAAAAGAATTTGAAAAAAAAATCATAAAAAATTCAATATCAACATGCAAATTTTCATTTTAAACCAAATGAAAATGTTCCTAATTATTTTTAGGCATGAAAAGGAGGTTAAAAAGACTTAATTAGGCTTAAATTAATCACTTTCCATGTTGGTCCTTCATAAAAAGTTAGATAGTCTTGTTTAGCTTTGAAACACTTTTTACTTTGAGACAAGTAACTTTGGAAAACATGCTCTTAGGTCTATGTTTTTTTTGGAAACATAGAGACCATCACTAGTCACTATTGACCAGTACTAATTCTTGAAAGACAATTTCAAATCAATACCCAATCATGGTAGTTTTAAAAAAAGGCAATAATGTTATGCTTAAAAATGTTTGTTAGGATAAAATCTATAAAAGTTAAGATTTTGGATCAAAACTATGTTCATACCATAGACTTAAAAAATCCAAATCAATTAGAAACAGACTTGAATAAAGCTCAAAATTAAAAAATTTAGGTTATATTTCACCTACAAATCAACTAACCATGGTTGGACCTAATTATCACTGGTCACTATGAACTATTGCCGATCATTTTGTAACCTGTGTATAAAAACATTAGAAACATAGGAAAATGAGCTAAAAAATGATGTTTAAGGAAATTTTTAATGACTAAAATGAAAATTTAAAATTTACACAATGTCTTCCTTACTTGAATGGATTCTATGGTCTATCAGGTGTGCCAATATGTAGGATTGGATTATAAAATTGGTTAGTCAAACATTAGTCATGTAAACATAAAGAATGCATAAAGAATGTTAAAAACTGATCCAACCTATTCCAATGGGGTTTATAAATGATAATGAAGAAAAAAATAAAAGAAATCAATAACAATTACCTTCCCAAATTATTCCACCATCCAAGAGTAGCTCCAAACATGTTTTCCCCCTTGATCTAGTGTTCTTATCTTTGTCAATAATGGATGCTAAGCTCCTCCACTATCTCAAGATCAATATGCATAACCTAGGTTCAAGATAATAAATCTAATCTATGCCTATAAAATGAAAATTTCAAATAAAACACAATTTTCAACATAAATAAATGTTATGGAGATAATTCTGCATTACAAGTTTACAATATTTTATCTTAAAAATGATGTTCTATGCCCTTCTATTTATAGATTTTCCAAATGGGATAAGATCAACCATGAGTTTACATTTCAATATTGAGATGTGTGGCAATGAATTAATATAATATTTTAAATTAAATCCATAAACATCCTCATAATTATTTGGAAGGGTCATTAATTAAGCATGGGTGCCTATAAGCCTTATATTTGTTGCGTTTATAGCTTGAGGATTCCACCCCATAGATCATGTCACTAGGTGATGCATATATTGAGAATCAATTTCCAATAATGAAATAATAAATAACCTCCATGGAAATTCCACTTAATCTCTTGATTTGAATTAATTATCTTAAATAAAATTAATCAATTTTAGTGCAATTCTTTGGAAATTGGTGCACAATTAATCAAAATAGTCAGAAAGTCATATTACTAGG
The DNA here is from genome assembly GCA_037957365.1 of Torreya grandis. Lineage (NCBI taxonomy): Eukaryota > Viridiplantae > Streptophyta > Pinopsida > Cupressales > Taxaceae > Torreya > Torreya grandis. Next base: position 3,079,876 of record JARHVA010001756.1, read on the forward strand.
TCATAATTTTAATCAAGAAGAATTAGAAGGTGATTTTAGATGTGTTTAGATCATATTATAATTTAAGATTTTGTTGGCATAAAATAACAAAGGTGCATGATGTGTACTAATGAATTAGAAGAAAAGAGTTATCCAAAATACACAAAAAGGTGAAATCATCATTTTGACTTGAAATAAATTGATTAAATTTAGGAATAACATAAAATTCATTTCCCCATTTAGTGATACATTGACCTAAATCATCACTTGTATATGACAAGCTTGAACCATTTAGTGCATTTTTAGTGATTTTGGCCTAGATTATGCATTTGAATGCAATGCAAGTACGATTGACAATTTCAACACAAATAGTGTTAGGAATTAGATGTATACATTAAGTAATTTTAAATATTATGCACCACTAATTTCCAATTTTTTTGTGAAAGAGGTTTATATATTACATGGGTTTATATAATACATAATTTCATATATGGACCCTAAGATCACTTCTAGGTTTTGACAAACTCTCAATTCAGCTTTGGGTACACAACTAAAGTTTAGTACAACTTACCATAAAGAAATGGATAGGTAAATAAAGAGAATAAATCAGGTCTTGTAGGATATTATGAGGATTTATTTCATGTCCCAATAACAAAAATGGGAGGAATTCCTAACATTGTCTGATTTTTATTATAACACCTCATACTAATTACCTTTGAAAATGGCTCTTTTTGAGGCATTTTATGGTAGAAGGTGTATAACACCAATCAAATTGGATAGATTGGAATATTGAGTGGTTTTTGTGCTTTATATTCTTTTATAAATCAAATAATAATTTTTTTTTGATAAAGCAAAGATTATTTTAAGCCAATTATAGGTATAAACATTATGCTAATCTAAAAAGAACAAGGTAGTTCTCAATTGGAGACAAATATTTTCTACAATCTAAACCACAAAAAAATGCTATTAAGTTTGGTAAATTAGCTATCACCAAGATATTTGGGATGCTTTGAGGTTATAAAAGTGATTAATCTTGAAGTGTATAGACTTTTTTTACAACCAAATTTAGCTCAAACGGATAATGTTTTTAATGTATCTTGTCTTATGAAGTATATTATTGATCTTACACATGTTTTGGATTGGAATAAATTAAGGTTTAGGATCTAGGGGTGGTCACATTAGAACAAATTAGAATAATTGATACTCTCAAGATTATTTTGTGCAATAGAGAAATATCAAAATGCAAGGTCCACTGCGACCAATATTCTGAGGATGCTGCTACATGGGAATATCATGAGAAATTATTGAGGCTATTTCCTCATTTATTTAAATAAGATTTACATTGAACATTATCTCTATTGATTTTGAAAATTATTTTTATTTATAGAACTATTATTTGAAATAGATGTAATTGGGATGATGAACTATTTTAGGAAATAAGGATGTCATATCTAGTTACAATCTACAAAAAAGTTAAAGCATTAAATAGTGGATTATGAGACTCATGATTTTTATTTTTGATTTTTATGATTGATCTACACACACACACACACACACACACACACACACACACACACACACACACACACACACAAATGTGTGTGTGTTGTATGGATGATAGTTATATTCTTTTTGTGATCAGTATCTTGATTGGATAGTAGTTGCATGTGTTATACTATAATTTATAATCATGATGAATGATTTCAATTTCATATTATTTGCATTCAATAGTTTATCAATGTTTATATGTTGATAATTGTGATAATCTCATACTAACTACCTATTTGTTGGCTTGAGGTGGTTGTATGAATATCTTAACCTCATAGGTAGTATAGAGGGAGAGTATCATTAGAGAGGAGGGTGAGTATACTAGCATTAGGGGTTGAGATATTTTGATTGAATCTACACACACCACAACTAGTTGCTTGAGTGAAATTAATATTTCTTGTATTGGTTGTTTGAGAACATATTATAGTCTTGTTTGCATTGATGATTTTAGTGTTATTTATGATTTTATTAGCATGATAAATCCTTTTATTTTACTAAATTTGTTCTTAAATCTCCATAAGAATTAAACATTGCTTTAATAATCGTGAATGTTAATGGTCTTGTTGGTTACTTGATCCATCTTTGTTTAGTTGGGCACATTATACTTTTTATTACATATATAGAAAGGTAAAAAGAGGGTAAGAGTACCCAAAAATAATAATTAAAATAGACTTATAAATTTGGATGTTGTTATTTGTTTATATCGATTTACATATAGCATAAAGTGGAAAGGTAATGGAATTAGGTTCTAGTTATTATATTTGACATGTTCCATAAAGTAAAATGAATTAGGGTTGTTTTGTTTTGGTTATTTACAATGATCATGATAGTTTAACTTACCATTTGGAATGATGAGGGTTCCTTTTGCCACCATACCTAAATATAATGGAATAACTACAAGTTAACAGTAAGCATGAATAAGTTAGAGCATGATTAGTTCAAGTCCCATAATGGAGAATTCATAGAATAGTTGAATAATAAACTAGACATTAAAACTATGCATGGGTTATGGGAAAAAATAAGAGAGAGTGAAAAATATAAAAATAACAACACAACAAAAGGGGAAAATGGAGCTTAATAGAAAGAAAATAAGAAAAGATTTCAGTTTACACAATTAGATGGTACATATTTTAGGATTAGGTCGATTGAACTTAAGCATATTATTTTATTTATTGGTTTTAGACTTAGATTTTCAAAGGAAAAATGATTCTTTGATATGGGTTTATATTTTTTCTAAGTGAGTAAACTAGTAGTCTTTGACAAAACTAAAATTTAAGTTTTTATTTATATCAATCTGGGGATGGAATCCAATACCATGTATAGGATGATACACATATTATAGGTGTAAAAATTATATTAAAAGCCCATTTGCAATGATAGGCCAAGCATATATAGAATGAAAAGCTGAGTATTTATGAGATGGATGAACTTAAACCTTTTTGAGTTCTCAGCTATGTAAAAATTATTAGTTATGATTCCTTGAAATTATAAAATGGGATAATTTGGGTAATTTTTTTTATTTATGTGAATGCTAGGCAAGTTTCATTATTATAAGGAAATATATATGTTTTAGGGTTACTCAGGGATTCATTTCAATTTGAAAATCATATGATATACTTTATGAAGCTTGTACAACCTAACATTTCATTTGTACAAACTGTAATTGCTAGTTGTAGATAATTGATGGTCTGAGTGTTTGTGTTAATTGGAAAAGTGAAGAAGGTGATAAGATTACAAACCTTATACATTAATAAATGAATATTATCCATTATTTATTTAGTTGAAAAAACTCAAATGAACTATATGAGTGTAAGAGAGGTTAAAACCCAATTATAATTTATATACTTATGTAAACTTAGGTAACCATGTATGCAATAATGCATTATATATATATATTTGACATAACTTGAATATTCTGATTATATATAATCATATATATTGGTAACATTATCTATCAGTATCTTACATGTTAGTATGTATGAAAAATGTATACATATCTAAGAGTTATTTTAATGATGATTATGCCCAACTATATATGAAACGTGTAGATAAATATTATTGGGATGTTAAATATAAACCTATATTGTCTCTTTTTGAAGAATTAGCATAGTTCTAGGTATAGGGAAAATATTACAGACCTATACATTAATTATTTGCTAATTAGTTTATGCATATACATAATAGTTATCTAGTTTGGAAAACATACATTGATTGTATACATAAATGAATGTATAGGTGTATATATATTTGTGTGTATAATAAAATATAATTACTATCATTTATGTAGGAAAATATACCCAACTTGATGATATGCTTGTCTCCTTTCAATGGTACTAAATATTCTTAGGTATAAAAAGGGAAAATTTTAAGTATGGAACGTATAAATAATTATATGTATAATGATATAGATGATTGAACCTAGCCAAAATTAATGGAAATAGGATTAAATAAGTAAGAGTTTGAAGACAAAACTTAAGTAGCTTATATATACCTTTTCAAGTATTATAAAGGTTATTTATTATATGTGAACAAATAGAACTTATTTTGTTTATAAAACATGATTAGACTTTATCCATATATCAATATGAGGTATTTATAAACAATAGAATATGATGAACAATAAGGGAAAGATGCATAATTTTTTGTAGGGATTTTCTTTTGTTTATGAGCTATTTTAAAATTTCATGAGTTATATTGTTAACTAACTTATATTATCAATAATATATACATATGAAAATGTGTTCAAGAGATATGTTGGAAAGGGACTTAGAATACTTTCATTTCTTATTCTAGTCTACTTTACATATATAGTTTTGAATATAGTTCATTTGATAAAATTATGTATATCACTCTTATGATTAAGTGAATAAAAATAAGGAGATTCATGATTTATGATTACTTGTATCATATATTATTTTTTGGGTTAAGTGTATGATGTAATCTATATTATTATGATTTGAATATTTATATGAAAATTATTAGATTGTATTGTTATAAAATATTTGATAATTATATGAGATGCCAATATGCAACTCATATACCTATCTCTTGGTATCTTATAATAGTTATGATTTATTAGTAGAGATTTTTATGTGGGTAGATTTGAATCAAATCCATAAATTTGATTTCTATAGTAAAAACTTTGACTAAAATAATGTTATACCTAAGACATTATCATTCCATTGTACTTTCTATTTTACATGTGTATGCTGATGTCATAGTACATATAGGATTGGATTCCATGGTCTATGTGAATATTGCATGTATTAGTGATCATACAAACACAAATTCTTGTTGATTTCTTGATATCTGAATAATTCTTATCCTCGCATTTGTTAAGGGTAGGGATACTCACATTAGGGAAGTGTGTGAGACACTATTGATTTATTGTTGGATGTAAATCACTTAGATGATTCTCTCCATCTATTTAACTATTTTAAACCATTTGGAATCATACTTATGTTATATTTATGGATCATTGAGAGTTTGAATCATACTATTAGACATATTATATTATATATATGACTTTGTACTAAAATGTAACATATCATACATTATTATTTGATGAATATTCAACACAATAATGGATCTGAGACTTGTAATTAATTATGAATATTATGAAAATAGTGGCTATAGGTCTATTTATGGTTGAAATGTGGATTAGATCAGTGTTTTCTTGTACTTGATTCTTTCTAATGTTCATTTTTGAGAAATATTCATTTTTTAAATTGTTATAGATATTTTAAAACTAAATGGATCATTATATTAAACATTGGTTTAATTTATTTCTTCAATTACTTCTTTGGATGCATTTATTAGTCTAAGTATGTGAACACAAAAAATAGTATAACTATTGGTTAACCAAGTGGGGTTATAACAATTGCATATGACCATACTCCCTTTTAATGTTTAACCACCATTGTGTCCTATGTCTTAATTTATATAAAGTTGACTAAGAATAATATATCCCTTCAAAAATAGGGTATACCACCCCAACATCTTATAAAAATCTATTTACCACTCTACATCAAAGTGCGTGTTTGAAAAAAAATGATAAAACAAATTATTTTGGATAATGGTTTAGGGATAAACATTTTCAACATATCCTTTATGTCCTTAATTAAAATTAAAACTTTATATTTGGAACCATCTAATATGATTATCAAGGGATTTTATAATATTTCTCAAAAAAAAATCGGGATAAATAAAATTTAATATTACCGTGGGCCCTTGTAAATTACCTATTTTGTGCCAAGTTATGACAAATGATTTTAACTATGATATTATTTTATGATGGCATTGGATATATGAGATGCATGTGGTTCCCTCTACATTTCATGCATTCTTAAAATTTAGGCATCATAGATTAATTTACACATGTCTAATAGACACTAATCCCTTCAAACATTATGAAATAGTACAACAAACTAATAATAATACACCTTAATCATATAATCCTAATTTTGGTTTTTGATATCTACTTGAAAATGGGTACAAGGGGAAATAGATGGGTAATATTATTAAGGCATAGCTCATCCCATTTCTCCTATAAATAATACAAACTATCAAGGTTTGGTTTTTTATAAAAAATCTACAAGACAACCATATTTACCATAGTATAACTTGTTTAAAAAAAATCCAAAATAAAATTTATGAATACTTATACAATTGAGATCTAATTGGTCAAACCTCATCTCATTGATAACTGTGATTCCAAAAAAAAATTGGCATTTGATTAGTTCTCCAATGATGAATCAATATAGATTTCTTGGGGGCATACGAGCATCTCTCTTCCTTATATCATAATAATAGGTTTTCTCATGCAACATATTTTCATGCTTAATTTGGTAAGAGTAATGATACCAATTTCCAACATGCGGAATCAAACACCATTCCCAACACATCGTTTATCACAAGGAGATCTACTTTATTAAATAAATAAACATTCAAATATAACTTTGGAATGGATAAGGACCCTCGACAAGTTTTAATTGATATAATGATGTATAACAATGAATGAAAAACATATTAACAAGTCCTCCATGATTTTTATGAACTCTTTTCTTGAGTTTATTTAGATATGTATGAGATTAATCCATTAGTCATAATGCATAACATATTATTTACTCAGATGCAAAATTTGTAAAACAAAAAATAAAAAAAATGCATACTAAAGTGGCATTATTGGTAAAAGACAAAATTTAAAATCTCTTAGACACTATATTCTTAAGATAAATTGCACATTTTGACTTGGTGTCCAAAATTATCCCTATTACAAAAGCTAATGGTGACATTTATTATTTAACTTATTACCATGATTTAAACAATTCTTATACTAAAGATGATTTTCCATTACTTAGTATCGACATGATTATAGAGTTTACAATTGGATATTAGACATTTTAATTTATAGATGGATATGTGGGATATAACCAAATCAAATTTAACCCCCTGATCAATAAAAAGTTTCATGACCACTCTTTGGGGTACGTTTAGTTATATAATCATGCTTTCTGGATTAAATAATGTAGGAGCCACATATCAAAGGGCCATGACTCATATTTAATGATTTTATACACAAAAATATTGAGTATTGTGTTTATTATTTAATCAATAAATATAAAAATATATAGGAACATGCTACTTATTTACAAAAATATTTAACCGCTTCAAAAATTTGAATGTTCAATTAAATCCAAAAAAAATGTCTTCAAGTTTTCTTCAATAAAGCTCATATTTCTCAAAAAGGCATTGTGATTGATCCAAAAGAGGTAAAATCCATTGTATAAATTCCACTTCCAACCAATCTAAAATAATTAAGATGTTTGTAGGGCTAAATTTAGGTTATTCAGTATTTCATTCCTTAATTGGTTGATATAACAATTCATTTCATGTGTTTACTAAAAAGGACACAAAATTAATATGTGTGGATGTGTTTCAAATATTTTTTTATAAAATCAAATATTATTTACCAAACCCACTAGTAATTATGCCTCTTATTCTATTAAGATGATTACTTATTTATATATCGGCCACCCATGAGGTGCTTGGGGCCCTATTAGGACAATTCGATGATAATCACAAAGAACATGCAATCTATTATATAATTTTCCATCTAGTTGATTATGAACTCAAATATACATCAACATAAAAGCTATGTTTATCATTATTTTTTTCTACCCAAAATCTATGGCATTATTTTCTCAATAATGAGGTTCATTTTTGAATTAAATAAGCTCCATTAAAGTTACATTTGAATAAAACACACCTAAATAGTCACATCATAAAATGGGTGATGCATACTACAAAGTTTTATTTAAAAATTTTATCCCAAAAGTCAATAAAAATTCAAGTCATAGCTGACCAATTAGTTGTATCTCCCTTACCATATTATTTTCCACTCACCAAAGCTTTCCTAGATGAATTCAAGGCATATAATATATCTTCTAATCCATGGAAATTTTCTTTGATGGATCAAAATGTAGAAAATATGTAGGTGTTGGTATTGTATTTTTTACCCCCAAAGGTTAATACGTGCCTTTCTCTTATAGATTGGCCTTTTCTTACACCAATAACATATTTTAATATGAGGCCTTGATCATTGGATTATTCATAGCATGCAAGCTTCATATAGTTGACATATTTATTTTTTGTGATTCCCAATTGATTGTTAATCAAGTTACTAATCATTACAAAACTAAATAAGACCATATTTTTCCATATAATGGTAGATAAACCCACAAAGGCATTTGATACATTTTCTATTGATAATATTTGACATAAAGATAACTATCATGCAGATTCCATGGCAAGTGTAGCATCCTTGATGAATTTATATATTAATGATTATCATATAGACTTTACAATATGATAGTTATGAGATCAATCCATTTATTTTGATAAAATGAATACCTTTTCCATTCTTATTGTTACTCATAGTACTATCAACACAAAACGGTAATTGATATTTATAATTTTCTCTATCAATCCTACATACCAGACATTTTTTCATAAAATGATAAATGAAAATTAAAATGTAAATAATTTATTCATGTTATTATTAGAAATTATTTGTTCAAACAAAGTTTTGATGCACAATTACTTTGATTATTAAATAAAGATGAGGCCTATACTACTCTCTTAGAAATACATGATAGTGAGTGTGCTAGGAATTTTAGTAGACATGTCATGTCCTAAAAACTATTATGCCAGGGATATTATTGGCCTAACATGGAATAAGAATGTATGAAACATGAAAAATTATGTTTACAATGACAAAAATACAACAATTTTAATCATGCACTATCACATGAGACATAACCAATTATTTCACAATAGGCTTTTTCTTTATGGAGTTTTGACTTAATTGGAAATGTAAATCAAGTATCTATTAGTGGACACAAATTCATCATCATAACTAAAAAAATATTTAAAAAATGGGTGGAAGCAAGTCCACTTGAGTATACCACATGGTATGACATATGTAGGTTTATATAGAATAATATTATTTCTCATTTTGGCATACAATAAACTATTATTTCTAATAATGGATCATCATTTAAAAAAAAAAGATAGTAAATTTTTTTTTAAGTATATATAAAATTAAGAATACCTTTTTGACTCCTTATTACCCTTATGGAAATGGCCAAGAAGAGTTAACCAATAATATAATTCTCAAAATACCTAGAAAAATTGTTGAATGATATAAAATTGATTAGCGCTAATATATGGTATATGCTTTATGGGCATACTGAACTTCACACGTACTTAGGCTACACCTTACTCTTTTGTCTATGGTAGAGAGGAAATTTTACTAATTTAATTCAAGATATCATATTTTCATGTTTCTCTTAGAGAAATTGTCAAAAATAATGAATACCATGAAAAGAGATTGTATCAATTAGAGTATTTGAGTTCCAAACACACACAAGTTGTTGATCACTTACATGTATATCAAAACCATGTAAAATGAGAATATAGCAAAAAGGTTCAGCCACATGACTTTGATGTGGGTAACTTGGTACTAAAATAAAATCAAAATAATACCAATGTAGGAAAAGACAATAATGGAAAGTTAAAACCAAAATATTTGGGACCATCCATAGTTATAGAAAAGTTAGGAAAAGTTATGTAATACCTTTCTACACCTGAAATAAAACCTTTAAAATTTTCAATGAACATTATGCACTTTCATAAATATAAAAATAACTCTTAAGATGTTCCAAAAATACAAAAAAATAAAAAAATAAAAACATTTAAACATCTAAAAACATTTTTGTCACCTATGTATTACCTCCATTTTTATGGATGCCATATCAATTATTTATACATACATGTGTCAAACTTATAATTGAGTGTGATACAGGCATACACAGATACATGATCTATTCCTATATTAGATGTTAGACCTTCTCTCTACTCATGTCATGTGCATATTGGGGGCATCCACTTATTTGATCTTAATACTCATATGTTATATAGTTCAAGGATAACTTTTAATTATCATGTTTGAGATTATATGTACTTACAAATGCCTTTATCCATGATTATAGCTTCTATAAGGTACTTCATATTATATGCACTTAACATTTTTTCTAACACATTTTGATCCATGGGATACAATGATATGTTTATGTTTGTTGTTTATGCTCTCATTTTTGCACTTCCTTAAGTGCCTTGCCTTGATATTGTCTTTCTTGTTCAAGAATTTGAATATGCTCCTTTATTTATGTCCCTCATGCCTATGTGTGATTTATTTTACATTTAAACACCATTATTTGTTGCATATACATTTAGATATTTTCTCTTTACTTTTTTGGACATTTGACTAATTCATGTCCCTTAGATTGTGCGACATTTGAACATGCCCCTTGATTTTGGTCTCTGAAGACCATTGTATGCTGACTTAATTTTGAGTGACCTTATATGTGTGATTGTTTACTTATTGATCTTGTAAAATCACTATATAGACAATACCATTATATTTATCATGCATTATAGGCCTTCATATGATCACATTTTTCTATGCACTTCAATGCTACATTTACCTAGACATGTTCTTCTATATACCACATAGTTCCATTAACAAATTATTTAGTTGTCTTATCCCTATGAGGTGAGGTGGCTACTAGTTTTCATTCTTCCCTCTCTTCAAATAGGGGCATATATTTGACACATATTATAGTTTTCAAATTTTGTTGGGGAATGCTTTGGAGCCATGTTATTCACACTTATTTAGCATTTAACATACCTAGATAATAGTTGTGGTATGTTTTGGAATCATGTTATCTACACTTATTCAATATTCAACATAATTTTTAAATTCAGTGAAAGAATATCATATAGGCATGGATTTCACACATTCATAGTTTCAAATTAAGTGGGGGCATGCTTCAGAAGCATGTTTTCCACACTTATTAAATATTTGGTACACTTAGATCTAGTGGAGTCATGTTTTTGAAACATGTCCTCAACATCCACACTTGTTTCAATTTTCATATTTTTCCATATATAGTGGGTGTATACTTTGGAAACATGTTCTCCACACTTACACAAGTTTTTAATTGCCCAAAACATATAGTTATATAATTTTGATTCATAGTTTTTATCAAATTATATACATTATTATATATTATCAATCAAATTTTCACCCTAAGGAGATCTACTATGGCCTCCTTAAAATTGATGTAACATGGAAACATCCCTCAAGTAGTGGGTGACCTATGGGAGAGATGAGTCTTGTTATATCTCTTGCACCATGCCTACAACTAACCACTAATCTAATTAATTTGAAATAAAAGAGTCAGAATTATATTAACACTAACCTAATAGAGGTGATTCACCCATATTAACTCTATAAGACTACTTGAACTTGCACTATGAAAGGTAATTTGTAAAATTGATGTCAACCCTCAATGTTCTCCTAACAAAAGTGTTTCAACTTAAAGGTAAGATGCAATGTATTTCTAAATGTAGTTGAATAATATGTATGATTATAAACACTATTACTCCTCATTACACTTAAATACATGAAAAACAACTAACTACACTTCATGTGACCTGCTAGAAGGCATATTACTTGCACAAACCATGAGAGAGTGAGATGAACACAAGGAAAGATAACTATCACTTGCCATTCAAAAATTAGCTACTTAAGAAACTTAAACAAGAATTTGAGAACTTAAAATAAAAATTAAATCTTTCGTTTAAAGGAAAAATAGGTACTCAAACTAGTAGGGCTTTGCCATAATAGATGTGGATGTATTACAAGGCTAAAAGTGACTACTTATATAGAAAATTGGGAAGAGAGAGGGTGTTGTAGGATAAGGAGATTGAAAAGTTTACAAGTGAGAGTTAAAAATAAGGAATATTTATTAACAATCTAAAAATAATTCCAAATCTATGTGTCTTTCCTTTAAGGATGTTTCATCCTCCAAGTGGCATAGGAGTTAGAATTCAGCTTGACACCTTGATCATCTTCTTAAAAACCACCCTTCCTTGCATATGAAGAGTGATAAATAGATTTATAAATAGTAAATACATCATGAATTCCATCATACATTCTCATTTGACACCTTAACTACACTTATATCTGACATTTTAGTGGCAATAATCATTCATTTACCTAGGTGTCTTGAAACTCTTAATTTCCCACACCTAGCTTTATCCAAGTGGCTCAAAACTTGAATTCATATTATCCAAGGAAATATATATCTATGAAAGGTGTTAAAATAACTTATTAGACCTGAATCAATACATTTTGTTTCCTAGAACAACTCTCAAAACTCCATTTTGCTCCTTAAGCTCTCATTAGGCTTATTTTCCTTATAGCCCTAAAAACTTATAAACCTCCTTGTGTAGGGAAGTGTATGGATTATAATTTAAAAATAATGGAATATTTGAGGACCAAATATGTATTTAAAACTCTTTTCCATGTTTTAGGTCCAAAATATGAGTGAAAGTGCCTTTTTATGCCTTTCTCTCTCCTTAATCATGCCTCCTTACTTAAATCCCTAGTTTTGTGCTCCATATCTCTCCCACATGTGTTAAACCAAAAAAATCATGCGATTAACTTTAATTGACCTGTAATAAACCTCCATGTCAAATTTGAGGCCATAATACTGTATGGAAGTGTGAGAACCATGAAATGGCCTTGAAACCTGATCTCATTTTAGGCTTGTTTCATAGTGCCTTGAAAAATAGTGTTTGTTTTTATCATTTAAAGGGTTTCCTATGTATATTTTATATATTTAATATATTAAATACATCTTAGGTGACCTATTACAATAGTTTTTAAGTGTTCATCTATCCAAAACCCTTTAAAAATACCAAAAACTATGCAAAATAATGCATTTATTACAATCCATACAATTGCAAGCAAATAAAAGGTATACATAGAGAATATAATTAGAGTCCTCAACAATGTCCATGAGGTTTTATAGGTAAAAAATTGATTTTATGCACTTTAGGATCTCATCTCTCTCAACTGGTCATTACTAAAATTTTAGGAGGGTTTTAAGGATGTTTTGCTTATAAGGATTGTTGATAAAGAACATATCATTTTTCTCTCTAATAATGCCAAAATATTGTATATGGGACCCCTATATATCATATAAACACAATTCTATCCCATGTAAAACCTCATGAGAGTTATGAGTGAAATATGGTGTCTCCTAGGTTACAAGCAAGCCATTGGAGAGGTGTTGATGGTTTTATCCTTTATTCATGTATGTGATAGGCTCAATCCAACAACTGATGCCAAAATAGTGAAGTGTGGAGACCTCACTACCATACCTAAAAACCAATTATATACATGCATAGGTTCAATGTTATACCAAGTGAGAGAAAGTTGCCTTTTGTGTTGTAGTATACCTTAAGAGAAGCCCAAGGAAGGTCTTATAGGCCTAATTGACATTTTCTTGATTTACCCTATCTTTGGGTGGTCTTGTAGGACTATGAAAAAGTTTCAAACTTATCAATGCCTTTATAATATCATGTCACCTTTGTCAAATCACCTTTTTTATGACTATATTATGGTATGCTTGAGTGTGAATTAGGACTTACAAGCTGAGAAAGAGTTTCTAGTAGTTGTTTCACTTTTGATTGAGTACAAAGGTTACTGGGATTTATATCATAATTTTGGAACCATACTCAAATTATTTCCATATCTCAGACCATTTTTTCGTTTAGAACAAACAATCATTCCTCATGACTAGGTAGGCAGTCTTGTAGCTTGTATTGGTTATGTAGACAAAGTTTTAGGGAGATTTGGAGATAGTAAGTTATAATGAATATTATTTAGGTACCTTTGGATTCAAATTAATCTTAGGACCTATATATTTCTTCAATCCAACTTCTGATATCATTGACTATAGGTGACCTTTTTTCCTCAATCTTATACCCAACCTTCCTACCTTAACAACCTGTAGGTACTCATGAACTATGTATGCAAGATTTTGGTGAGCTTTCCAAATAATTTTATATTTTAAATATCCCTTGGTTCAATTTTAATTTCAATAAAATATTTAACCTATGTTATTATTCTAAGTTAGAATCCAAATCTCCTTCATGAACTCTGCCTTCTCTCTTCAACTTGAAGCTAGACTGATCTCTATAGTAGACCTGTACATAGTCTTTAGGGTACTTTGAGTGAATCCTTGGCTTGTAAGACTTTAATTTAAAATATAAACATCTCCATGGATTATTAAAATCTTGGTATTTTTTGACCTCCATAAATTTTTCAAAACACTACCTTCAAACACACACTATTCAAGATTGCCTTCTCAAAAGGTGACTATAGGTAGTCATTAGAGGAGGATTTGATTATGAGACTTGGAAGCTAATATTCTAAAATATATCATGGAAACCTTTATAATATAAAATATTAATTTAATTAATTTAATTTTTATTCAAGATTCATTTACCCTTTCTAACATATTTTAAGCCTATTACTTCTTGTTTTCATACATAGGATTGTGTATGAATGCCTAGGCATATAGGCCAGTTATCAACTCCTTTGGATCTCAATTAAGTTAGATGTATATTAATATTTGACTTATCTCTCAGTAAATTAGTCATGTGTAATTATTATAATCAATTCTTCCTTCCCAGATAATTGGTTTTAGTTCAATGTGAGGACCTATAGGTCTATCACCTATAATTCTTCATTTTGTTTTCATAGGCTGCTAAGACAACCTCCTTGAGTATTTTGACACTTTTATTGTTCTATCAACTTTTTTAGAATTTTTTAACATATATTAATAGTCATGTATATTTATAATCTACCATTTTACCACTTTAAATTATCCATTCACCTGTACAGACTATGTATATAGTGATTTTGTATGCAAGTTTTATGTATGAGAGTTGGAATTCATGAGTCCATTCATGCCTCTTAGTGATATTAAATGGTATCTATCTAGGGTCACATTTTATTTATGAGTATTTATCAAAATTATCCACTACTTAGACATACTCCACATATAACTTATGTCCCATGGATGTCCACCTATATGTCTGCAGATATGTGGGTGGCTATAACACATTTCCACCTTGTTTGAGAGTACAATTTGACCTCACCTCTCAAAACATTGAAATTATGACCTTATACATAGTATTATCCCATTCATACAAATGAATTATAATTACCATTAAGACCCCACATTTGTATTCAGACTTGGGTAAGGTTGCTCATGAAGACATACCTTACTTCTAAAGGGTGCAAAACATGATGTTTCTTAAAGGACTGTTTGCAAAGAGATATTTATCAAGATATAACACATTAATTAAAGGATATAAATGAGTTTTTTCATGAATTATTAATTAATTTAAACCTTTAAAAATTATAATAATCTAAAACAAACCAAAGTAAACTTGCAACAAAATGATATACCCACAAACTGAAGACAATTTTCCTCTTATTGAAGACACTTCATGGAATTGGATTGTCTGATGAAAATGCCATTAAAAATATATATTTAACCTTTTAAAACATATCTCAAATTTATTATTCTCCATATAATTTTTAAGTGGATAAATAGGAGTAAAATTAGACCCTACTTAGATGGATAAGGCATAGTGACCTATTATCACTCTTAGTGATTGTTCATAAATGAGGGACCATGAATATGCCAACCAATGAGACTAGTTTCAAGATAATTAGGACCCATAAAAATGGATAAAGTTTCATCTCCTAAATCTCTCTCTCTCATCATGTATTTGATTTTTGCCTTTTTGATCTTATGAAGGTAGCGATGGAGGCGAGAGAGTGTTTAATATATTTTTACAACCTAAGACTTGATAAAATGCCTAAAAATTACCTTTAGAAGTCTAAGGGACACTCTAAAACTATATTCAACTTATACATGATCTTCCAAGGTCATAAAAGTTCCCAAAAGTTCTTGTAAAAGAATATTTTACTCATTTTAGGCATTGAACCTAAAAATATGGTAGTATCTAACAACATCTAAATATTATCTAACATCGAGTACATTGGGGAACTTAATTAAACATTTATATTTGAAGGTGTTACTTACAATTCTTCCAAATTATCCAAAATATTATTAAAATGAAAATTTAGCACAAAAGAACATAATAAAAGGTTAATACATGATATTATGACCTTAAGGACACATTGATAACATTTTATAATAACTCTAAACCATGTCAAACCTTTGATCATACTTGAAAACACTAATACCTTATATAAACCATAAGGCTAAACAATAATACATGAGACCAAACCTTGGACCAAGCTAAATAATGATGAATATGTCCACATGGAGAACATTTATGACAATTTAAGACCATGACAAGACTATATACAATTTTGGATAACTCTATGGAAGTTTCAACCTATGGGTTTGACCATATTTTACTTGGGGTCAAATTTGGTCAACAAATTAGTCATTCACAAGGGTATGATGCCTACAATTCTAATAGATCATTGGCCTTATCCTCCCATTGGGTAATGTAGTTACCCTTATGCTACAAACTAAAATTGACATGGATTAATAATACACAAACTCACACCAAACCACACAACAAAAAGTAAACACACAATGCTAAAGGAATTTAGGGAAAACACACAACAAGCACACTAAAAATAACACCTAACATATTATGTACAGACCTCAAACAAGTTTGAGGTAATGAAATAACCCTCTTGATTTAACCAGGGTCAAAAAGAATGTTTCTAAAGTCACAGCTGATCCATGAGAACAAATCACCATATGATAGATATTTTTCAATAAAAAATTGCTTGTGAAGGTGATCAAATAACTTACCACAAATGAGGCCTCTAATATCTTCAATTACATCACTTGAGGGTCATTTCAATGATCCTTTTAGATCTCTTTGAGGTCTATTTGACATTCTATCATACTTGGTCTCTTTCATGATCCTTTGGCACTTTTAAATTTGCTATTTTGGAGTCATGAAACTATTATCAACTTCACCTTCATCTGAGCTATGATGTTCTAGGTGTTTTGAGGCATAAAAGTTTCCCTCTTGCTATCCAAAAACATCTAAAACTAACTCAAGATTATATTGAGGCCTATGTTGTTCCTTACTCACATAAACTTCTAGCTTAACCTGATTGCATTCCTCCAAGGATGTAGTCTAATTGATATTGGGTTTAAACTCTTCCTTGTAATCATTAGGTTCACCATTAACTTCATCATCAAGCTTATTTTCCATTTGAATAAGAATAGGCCTACTTGTTTAAAATCTTGCATTATGACATGGTACTACTACCATAGATCAACAAATTCTTCTTGGCTGTCATATTCATGAACTTATTTTTATTGGGTAGGCATAATTACATCATATTTTTCATTACCATGCTCTAATATACTTTGAACCTCATAATTATCATCCATATGTAAAAAATAGTTATCTCATGAATTTTGTTTAAGGGCATCATCAAGACTTACCTCAGGATACTCATCATCTTATTCATGTATGATTTAGGTGTCAAGACATATCTATTCAATGAGATTATATGAATCAAACCCATCTTGATCAACTCCCCACTCATGAATATAGAGTTTAGCTATGCCATCAAGAGGTGTCAAAGATTCTTGGTCATTAGGATAGTCTCCTTAATCATTAATAGTTAAGCTTATGTTTTAAGTATTATACACATATGGTTCCACATGAAACTTATCCAAGGGTTTAGACTTGATAGAGAACTTATAACCATACTTGACCCTAAATTCCATGTACAACCAATCTAAATTCAAGTATCCTCCAATACTAGTAGTGAAGTCCCTTAACAAGTAAAGGGAAACATGAGGTATAATTTCAACAAAAAACACATCTTAAGAAATGGATAATATAGGAAAACCATGGAGGGTGAGATGAAATCCTATGATGATTCCAATTATCTTAGTAGATGATTTATCTAGCTGTAATACCCCCTTAGAGTGTGACTCATACTTCAAATTTATCTTGTCTACTACATGTTTATGCATGACTGATGTACTTTCTCCACTATCAATAAAATAATTGTGTACTAATAAGTCTCAAATGATGATGGAGAGATAAAATAGAGGATTTTTATCCTTTCTTTTAGTTTTGATTGGCTGACCATCCTTGGTCTTCACTTTATTTATCAAAATTGCCCCTCTTTCAATAGGCTGCCAAGGTGATACATTATGCTTGGAGAGATTATTTTGGAGTAGATCTCTTTGTAAAATAATGGATAGTGTTTCCCAAATTGGGATACTTACATGGACCTTCTTCATCTTCTCAACAATGTTCATAAGAGAGCTGCCAACTTTATCATGCATTCTAGAAGCCATAACACTACCATTAGCTTGTGTCAATTGATTCATGGGAGAAGACATTAATAGATATATAACATTCTAATTTTTTTGATTTACATGATCCATGGGGGATACATTTGGAATACCTAATCCTTGAGGTGATTGAGAGTTCATATTTTGACCACTAGTTATCCCTTAGACTTCTTCAACCTCTCTCATCTTTTACCTTGCATTTATAGCTATGGATTTTGATCCAATGTTGATATTACCTCTGTAGTTGAATTCAAATAATCCTCCATGAAATTAATTCATAAACTAAAAATTATATTTGGCATCTCATCCAATTTTCTCTCCTCCACTAGGCATCTCCTCTTGAGTCATGGAAGGCATTGTTCCCCATTGAGCCATATAGGCTTGATTGAAAGGTTTATTTGCATAAGTGGAAGAGTCATGAGGCTGGTCCCATGAAGGATACTCTCCATTGTCTTGTCCAAGATTTTTTTTTATAATTACAAGTGATTTGGAAGTATAAGGATCATTATAATTTTTTACATTATATTTCCTTGTCCTTGTTATTAACCTTGAAAAGGTTGTATATGAGATTGATAAGATTTGTAGGGATAGTAAGGGCCTTGAAAATACCTCCATTATTGTTTTTGTTACTACCTCTTAATATTTTTAACCTTTTTATAAGATCCTTAATCATATATTCCTTCTTTTACTTGTTTGGATGATTAGGGACAACTTGCTTGTGCTTAGGTGTGGGAATAGGATAAATGGTAGGCAAAGGAGCTTTCACATCAAGAAATAAAGTCATGGGAGGTATATGTTGTATCTTCCTAACTTTAATAAGGAAATTCTCAACCCTTATGGAAGTCTCATATGGATTAGGCAAAGCATCCCCTCCCATGGTTTGAATCATAATGGATATATCATAATTAAAGGATTTGAGGTAGTAAATAAAAACATGATGGGTAGTAAAAATTACCAAGAATGGGATCTTATCCAAATTAATTTGGAATCATGTGTTTAAGTGTTGAATAAACTCTATATTTGATCTCTTTATTATAGTCAGCTGCTCGATTAATGGCAAGTGGTCAGATTTATCTTCAAAACTCCTTCTCAAGTCATCACCCAATTCAACCCATATAGTGATAGAGTTGGGAGTGAAATTTCCATACCAATAAAGTGCATTTACATTGAAATAAATATTTAAAAATCTATTATAAATTACATCTTTAGTGATGTTATGTATATTACAAAAATTTGCAATGTTTTTTATAGTTCAATAGTAGTGAAAGCTTCTCCCATGTATGAAGGCACAATTTTGAGGGCGGAGATAGGAATATAATTATAGTGAGAAAGTGATAGAGGTTAATGAAAATTTAAGGAAACAAATTTCATGTTACTTGGGGATTATATATTTCAAGTTAGACCTAAAAAAAGTCTCGCAGCTAAAGATTTCTTGGAGTATGATGGGTGTTAGCAGACCTCTTTTCTCTAAGAAAATAGTAAGATAACTCTAAAAATTCAAATTTAATTCCTTTATTATAATATATTTTTTTTACCTTAGGATTTAAAATGAATCATTAGTCTATAACCAAGAAGTAATTATTGTTGAAGTTGCCATATATTACATGAAGGAAGATTCACAACTTTAAATTTACCAAAGGTCAATATTTACCTTTGACAACTTCCTAGACTATGAGTCCCAATGGGCATGATAAAACTATTAAAAATAAAATTTGATGTCTAAGTAGATCTACTCTAGACTCCTTAAATTTGATGTAAAATGGAAACATCTCTCAAGTTATGGGTGACCTATGGGAGAGATGAGTCTCTATATTGAAGGGTTGTCTCCCTTGCACCACACATACAACTAAAAAATAATATAATTGGTTTGAAATAAAAGGGATATAAGTATATTAAAAATAACCTAATATAGCTGATGAATCAATATTAACTCCACAATATTACTTGAAATTTCACTATGAAAGGCAATTTATAAAATTGATGTCAATACCCAAGGTTCTTATAACAAAAGTTTTTCAATATCAAGTTATGATGAAATATATTTATCAAGGTAGATAAATATTATGTCTAATTATAGACAATAGTAATCTTAATTAAACTTACACACAAAACAACTAATGGCACTTCATCACTTCATATGACATGCTATAAGGTAGATTACTTGCACAAAGCATGAGAGAGTGAGATGAACACAAGGAGAGACCATTATCACTTTCCATTCAACTATGAGCTACTTAAAAATATTAAAAAAGAAGTAAAGAAATTAAATTCATCTTGAAATATTTTATTCAAAGCCAAAATTAGTACTCAAACTATTAGGTCTTTGCCATAATATATGTGGATGTATTACAAGGCCAAAAGTGGCTACTTATATAGAGAATTGAGAAGAGAGAGAGGGGGGCGCATAGGAGAAGGATATTTCCAAGTGTCCATGTGAGAATTAAAAATAAGGATTATTTATTAATAATCTAAATATACTTCCAATTACATGTTTCTCTCATCTAAATATGTTCCATCATTCAAGTAGTGTAGGAGTTAGAATTCAACATTACACCTTGATCATCTTATTTAAAATTGGCCTTCCTTGCATAATAAGAGTGACAAATAGACTTTTAAATCATGAATTATCCATTAATTCATTCATAAATTCTCATTTCACACCTTACCTAAATTTATAAACTCCTCTAATATGATATTTCAATGGTACTCATCATTCATTTGCCTAGGTATCTTGAAACTCTTCATTTTTCATGCCTAGCTTTATCCAAGTGGCTCAAAACTTGAGTTCATATTATAAAAGGACATATATCTCCATGAAAGGAATTAAAATATTTTATCAGATCTAAATTAGTCTATTTTGGTTCCTAGAACAACTCACAAAACTCCATTTTTCTCCTCAAGGTCTCATTAGGCCTATTTCCTTGTAGCCCTAAAAACCTGTAAACCTCATTTTGTAAGGAAAGTACAAATGTTAATAACAAAATAATGGAATATTTTAGGACTTATTGTGTATTTACAACTCCATGCCAAGTTTTAGGTCTAGAATCTGAGTAGAAGTGCCTTCATTTGCCTTTCTCTCTCCTTAATTAGGCCTCCTTACCTAGAATCCTAGTTTTTTACTCCATATTTCTACCACACATATGAAACCAAAAAAAAATTATTATTAAATTTACCTTATCTGTCACTAACCTCCATGTCAAATTTGACTCCCTGAGACCCTGTGAAAGTGTGAGAACCATGAAATGGCCTTGAAACCTAGTCTCATTTTAAGTTTATTTGTGACTGCCTTAAAAAATGGAGTTCGTGTGATAATTTATATGATGTCCTAGGCATATTTTTTGGATTAAATATATGAAATAAATATTAAGTGACCTCTTACAACATTTTTCAATTGTTCATATATCCACAAAACCCCTACAAAAGACCAAAACCTATACAAAATAATGCATTTATTAAAGTCTGTACAAATGTAAGTATGGAAAAGCTACACCTTGAAAAATCTAATTGGATTCCTAAAAAATGTCTAGGAATTTTTATGGGAAACCTAGGTCATTTCATTAACTTTAGGATCTCATCTCTCTCAACTGGTCATTACTAGGATTTTAAGATGGTTTTAGGCATGTTTTATTCTTAAGAATTGTTCATATAGAACTAATATTTTTTCTCTCTTATAATGCCAAAATATTGTATTTATGTACCCCTACACCACTAGGTCCCATTAAAAACCTCATGAGAGTTATAAGTTAAAAATGGTGTTAGGATTATGGAGCTAAAAGCTTCACTGATGCAGATACAGAGGAGGTTGTAGGAGAGTTGATGAGTGTCAGAGACACCGGCGTCGGTCAGGCCAACCGACGTCGGCAGGAAAGGGCAGGAAGGCAACCGGCGTCGGTCAGAGATCGGCTGGCGTCGGCGACCCCCAGGCGGACAGGGACCGGCGTCGGTCACCTGTGTGGTTCGACTACGAGCTATTTACGGGCAGTTAGCTAACGAACCAAGTGTTTGCATGGAGAGATCTATTTTTAGACTGAGAGCTACGGATCTAATTATTGTAATTAGATGTCTAATTATTGTTTGATGAGATCTATATAATAGACTCATGGTTGTATTGGAAAAGTGTGCTAGGGAGTAAGAGAGCATAATTATAAGCTCCTTCTGTGTGTGAGGTAGAGCAATGGTGCGTTCCTCCTAGTGCCACAGTACCAGGTGTGTTGGTGCTGGATTGGAGAGCCAGCTGGGTTCTTCAAGAGTGTAGGATCTTGGTCACAGTTGCATGGCCTATATAGGAGATCTACATGGTAAGTAAGATCGTTGATCTGTAGGTGTATGTGTGTGCAAGGTCGAGGTTCACAGGTGAGTAGAACCATTGTTTGATTTGCAGGTGTGCAAGGTCATACAGATAGCAACACAACAGGGAGCAGTATCAGGCAGGATCTACTTGGAGTACAGGTGTGTACTCGGATAGAACAAGAGGAAGGCAAGGAAGTTCCTTCCATAAGTATGGTCTGTTGAAGTGCAGGTTATTGCAGATTCATGGGAGATCTACTTGAAGTACCTTGAGTACTTGTGGAGCACGTGGAGTGCTTGTGGAGTGCGTGGAGCACTTGTGTTATGCGTGGAGCATGGGAGGTGAACATCAACTCTGTATTTGAGTTGGGTGTTGAGACCTGTGAGAGGGAGAGCTTTGGGGAGAAGAATTACTGTTCACTTGAGGTGTGGGAAACCTCTGTAAGGTGGTGGAGAAGAAGTGGCATCTTCTTTATTGTATTCTTTTCTGTATAAAGTGTTAATTCAAGTTGTGTATTGTCTCTCATATGCTGTGTTATTCTGAATTCTAGTTACTTGGTGAATCTGGTTTATTTCCGCATATTAAGTTGTTTGAAGTTTGGTAATCAATTGTATGTTTTTGGTTTCGCATCTTGACAAGTGGGATCAAAGCATGTTTGTTGTTCTAGATTCCTGACAAGTGGTATCAGAGCTAAGGTTGCAGGAAGCAGGTTGTGTTTTGATTACAGGGCACTCTCAGGGGTTTCTGATTGAGTGGGAGTAGAGCAACGGTAGATCAAAGTAAGCTAAGAATGGAGGAGTTGAAAAGAACAGACGGTTACTCACGGTCTGATGGAAAGAAAGAGCAGGTAAAAGAATATTGTTGGTTGGTAACAGATCAGCATGAAGAAACTGAAGATACAGATGTAGCAGGTGTTGTTGCACAGGATGTGTTTGCAGGTTTCTTGGATAAAGTTGAATCTTGGATAAAAGATTCGGTTGCCTCTTTCCATGCAGCCCCAGATAGAGGAGCTGGTAAGCCTTGCCAAAGAATTGGCAAAGGGGAAGTGAAGCTGAAATTGCAGGCGGCCAACACACAGGTGTTGATGAAGGTCATGCAGGTCCCAGGTTTGGAGATATGGCTAATTTCTTCAGAAAGATTGGGTGATGAGAGATGCACAAGAACTCTCACAGCGGTAGCACTTGAATTAGCTAGTGGTAAGAAAATAGGTATACTTTATCTACTTATTTATATTACTGATTCTTCTTCTGTTGCGGAGACGTGGCTTTGTAGGCTTGGTCACATGAGCAGGAAGGAGATGCATGTTCTTAAGCGGAAGACAGATATATTTGACAGGCTTAAGAACTGGAAAGCCTTGGTGTTCTTGGAGGAGATGGCAGACAGAGTTCAGTGGATGAGGCTGGATACATCTGAGCAGGGCAGTTTGGACATGGAGATTGATCCAAAGGAGCTCACAGGTAAAAAGTCATCACTCACAGGCGAACACAGACACCGGTGTTGGTCAGGAGGAACCGGCGTCGAACAGACAGGTGCCGATGTCGGTCATGTGCAGACCGAAGCCGGCGATGTCGGATAGGGTAAGACCAACGTCGGTCATAGGACCGACGTCGGCAGTATGTAAGACCGATGTCGGTCAGGAGGACCGACGTCGGCAGAAGGGACACCAGCGCTGGCAGGTTGGTAGTCAGGTACAGATGCATGGAACCGACGTCGGTCGGATGCAGACTGTGGAGTGACCGAGGTCGGTCACTGTAACGAATTTTGGGTGGACAGCATGCTATCAAGGAGTCTCAAACACCCATACGGAGGACTGAAGGCGTAAGTAGGCCCTCAAATTTGTTGTTCCTCTTCTTCATACTTGTTGCTGATTGTATAGCAGGAAGGATCCAGGAAACAGGTGTGAGCTTGGCATGGATGAGGATGTGATTCCTTGGAGGTAAACCAAATAGGTGTGTCTTGGTAGGGTTGCCAGCTAGATGAAAGCACAGAGACGAATGGATGCCTTAGTAGAAGAATAGAGAGAACGGATACGTG
This sequence comes from Torreya grandis, assembly GCA_037957365.1. Taxonomy (NCBI): domain Eukaryota; kingdom Viridiplantae; phylum Streptophyta; class Pinopsida; order Cupressales; family Taxaceae; genus Torreya; species Torreya grandis. The sequence continues at coordinate 3,104,524 of JARHVA010001756.1, forward strand.
AGACGGAAGACCAGGCATATGGTCTTGTGGAGCTGCCAAACAGTGGTACCAGGTTTGACAGGTGGAGGACGAAGCATGGCTTCAGTCAGTGTCAGGTAACTACTGTGATTTGCCTTACCAGGTGGATGATGAGTCGCGACATCATTCTGTTGCTGTATGTGGATGGTATATTTGCTAGCAGGGTTAGTACATACAGGGTTTTGCTGAGCTAAGGGTAAGATTAGTTCAGTGGCATGTCAGGTGGAGTTTGGAGCAGCAAAATTCTTTGACATGGGAGGCATGGAGATCACAGGTTGATTTTGTCTCCAGTGGGAGCTGATGTGAATCAGGTGTTGGCGAGGTTTGGGATGCAGAACCGGAGCACACTAAGGGCTGGACAGGTACAGTGTCCGAAATCACATGAGGTCTGGTATAGACCTGAGTATTCCCATGCAGTGGGAGCTGTCAGAGTTAGGAGCCAATTCGGGGAAGTGGGTTCTCAGGTTTTCTGAGAGGGACCGGCAGCAGGTGTTGCTATGCAGGGTCAGGACTTCACTACATGGTGTTGTAGGTTCGGATGTGGCAGGTTACTCGGATGACAGGTGGTACATCACAGGTTGTGTGGTGTGTTGTCTTCAGGTGGGAGCTTGAAGAGGGATACAAACCAAGAAACAGATTAGACGGAGTACAGGTAGAGGTACAGTGCAGCTGTTTATCTCCAAGTGGGAGATTGTTAGGATTGTGGAGCTAAAAGCTTCACTGATGCAGATACAGAGGAGGTTGCAGGAGAGTTGATGAGTGTCAGAGACACCGGCGTCGGTCAGGCCAACCGACGTCGGCAAGAAAGGGTAGGAAGGCAACCGGCATCGGTCAGAGATCGATCGGCGTCGGCGACCCCCAGGCGGATAGGGATCGGCGTCGGTCGCCTGTGTGGTTTGACTGTGAGCTATTTACGGGCAGTTAGCTAACGAACCAAGTGTTTGCATGGAGAGATCTATTTTTAGACTGAGAGCTGCGGATCTAATTATTGTAATTAGATGTCTAATTATTGTTTGATGAGATCTATATAATAGACTCATGGTTGTATTGGAAAAGTGTGCTAGGGAGTAAGAGAGCATAATTATAAGCTCCTTCTGTGTGTGAGGTAGAGCAATGGTGCGTTCCTCCTAGTGCCACAGTACCAGGTGTGTTGGTGCTGGATTGGAGAGCCAGCTGGGTTCTTCAAGAGTGTAGGATCTTGGTCACAGTTGCATGGCCTATATAGGAGATCTACATGGTAAGTAAGATCGTTGATCTGCAGGTGTATGTGTGTGCAAGGTCGAGGTTCACAGGTGAGCAGAACCATTGTTTGATTTGCAGGTGTGCAAGGTCATACAAACAGCAACACAACAGGGAGCAGTATCAGGCAGGATCTACTTGGAGTACAGGTGTGTACTCGGATAGAACAAGAGGAAGGCAAGGAAGTTCCTTCCATAAGTATGGTCTGTTGAAGTGCAGGTTATTGCAGATTCATGGGAGATCTACTTGAAGTACCTTGAGTACTTGTGGAGCACGTGGAGTGCTTGTGGAGTGCGTGGAGCACTTGTGTTATGCGTGGAGCATGGGAGGTGAACATCAACTCTGTATTTGAGTTAGGTGTTGAGACCTGTGAGAGGGAGAGCTTTGGGGAGAAGAATTACTGTTCACTTGAGGCGTGGGAAACCTCTGTAAGGTGGTGGAGAAGAAGTGGCATCTTCTTTATTGTATTCTTTTCTGTATAAAGTGTTAATACAAGTTGTGTATTGTCTCTCATATGCTGTGTTATTCTGAATTCTAGTTACTTGGTGAATCTGGTTTATTTCCACATATTAAGTTGTTTGAAGTTTGGTAATCAATTGTATGTTTCCGGTTTCGCATCCTGACAAGTGGGATCAGAGCATGTTTGTTGTTCTAGATTCCTGACAAATGGTGTCTCTCAAGTTATGAGCAAGCCATTAGAGAGGTGTTAGCAATCCTATACATTGTTCATGTAGGTGATGGGATCAATCCAAAAAAATATGCCACAAGAATGAAGTTTATATACCCAAATACCATCATGTAAAACCACTTATATCTATGCACATGGTCAATGTTATACAAAGGGAAAGAAAGTTGCCTTTTATGTTGTAGTCTACCTTAAGAGAACTTTAAGGAAGGCCTTATAGGTGCAATTGACATTTTCTTGATTTAAAATATATTTTGGTGGTATTGTATTACTATGAAAACATTTCACACTTATAAATTTATTTATATGATCATGTCACCTTTTTCAGATAACCTTTCTTATGACTATATTAGTATGAATTAGGACCTACATGCCTAGACATAATTTCTAGTATTTGTTTCACTTTTGATTGAGTTTCAGGGTTACTTGTAGTTATTTAATTATTTTTGAACACTTATAAAATTATTTCCCTCTCTCAAACCATTTTTACCTTTAGAAAAAATAATCTTCCCTCATGACTAGGTAGGTAGGTCTGTAGCTTGTATTGGCTATGTAGATAGGGTTTTAGAGAGATTTATAGATATTAAATTTTAATGAATATTATTTAAGTTAATTTTTATTTTAATTAATCTTATGACATATATATTACTTCACCTAAACTTCTCATATAAATTATTTTATGTTTCCTGTTTGCCTCAAGCTTATAACTAGCCTTCTTGCCTTAACAACTTGTAGGTACTCATGAACTGTGTATGCAGGGTTTTGGTAAACTTGATAAGTAATTTTATATTTTAGCTATAAATAAATTAAATTTTAATTTCAATGACCTATTTAACATATTTTATTAATCAAATTTAGACTCTAATGTTACTTCATAAACTCTTTAACTTAGACTGATCTCTCTAGTAGACCTATATGTAGTCTTTAGGGTACTTTGAGTGCATCTTTGGGTTGTAAGACTTGAATTTAAAATAAATTAACACATATATGGATTTTTATAATTTTGGTTTTTTTTAACCTCCACAAATTTTTCAAAACACTAACTTTACAAACACACATTGTTCAAGACTTCCTTCTCAAAAGGTCTTAGGTGGTCATTAGAGGAGGTTTTGATCATGAGCCTTAGAAGTTGATATTCTAAACTAAATCATGGAAAATTTAAAAATATCTAATATTAATTCAAGTCATTTCATTTTTATTCAAGTTACAATTACCATTTCTAACATATTTTAAGCTTGTCACTTCTTGTTTTCATACACATATAGGTGTATGAATGCCTAGGCCTATAAACCAATTCTCAACTTTTTTATCTCTAAATTTAGTTATATTTATATTAAATGTTTACTTATATCTCATTAAATAAGTCATATTTCATGCTTCTAGTCAAATATTCCATCAAATACAACTAGTTTTAGCTTAATATGAGAACCTATAGGTCTGTCACTTGTAGTTCTTCATTTTGTTTGCATAGGCTATTAAGACAACCTCCTTGAGTATTTTAACACATTTATTATTTTATAAAATTTCACACCATTTTATAAAACCTATAAATATTCATGTATACATATGATCAGATATTTTACCAATTCAAATTCTGTATTAACCTATATAGATTGTGTATATAGTCAATTTGTATGTAAATTCTGTGTATGAGAGTTGGAGTTCATGAATCCATTCATGCCTCTTGATGAAATTAAATGGTTTTTATCTATGGTAACATTAATATTTATGAGTATGTATCATAATTCTCCACTCCTTATACATATGCCACATAGAACCTAGGTCCCACGTATGTCCACCTTAAAGTTTGCAAACCTGTGGGTGTCTAGAACACATTTCCACCTTGTTTAACAGTGTAATTTGACATCACCTCTCAAAACCTTGAAATTATGAACTTATCCATAGTATAATATCATGAATACAAATTAATTATAATTACCATTTAAACCCCACATTTGTATTTAAACATAGATAAGGTTATTCATGAACATAGACCATATTTGAAAGGGTGCAAATAAGATGTTTATTGAAGGACTATTTGAAAATATATGATTCTCAATAGATAAAATATTTATTATGGGAGATTTATCAGGTTTTTCATGAATTATGAAGTAATTTGAACCTCTCATATGACAAACATCTTAGAGAAACTAAAACAAACTTACAACACAATGATATGCCCACACACTTAAGATAATTTTACTCTTGTTTAAGACACTTAATGGAGTTGGATTTGATGATGAAACTTCCATTTAAAATATATCTTTTACCTCTAAAAACATCCCTTAAAACTATTTATCTGTTGAATTCTAAATTAGAGAAATAGGAGCAAAATCAGATCCTACTTGGATGGACAAGGCATATTGACTTGCTATCACTCTTAGAGATTTTTATTAAAGGAGGGGCCATGAATATTAAAAAAAATACAATAATTTCAATATCATTAGGATCCTTAATAATTTAAAAAAAAATCATCTCCCAAATCTCTCTCTTATGGCTATACCATTTTTCTGATTTTTGTCTTTCTAAGCTTGTGAAGACAATGATGGAGGATAAATAGTGTTTAAAGCATATTTACTACATAAGAATTGATCAAAATCATAAAATTTAAATTTTAAATTCCAATGGATGCTTTAAAACTATTTTCACTAGAACATTATCTTCCAAGGTAGTACAAGTGCCCAAAAGTGTTTATAAAGGAGTATTTTTCTCATTTTAGGCATTGAACCTATAATGTTTTTAGTATATGAGTATGTATGAACATTATATTACATAATTTATATTGTTTATATTTTTTAAATTTTTATATTTTAATTTGGTATGTACAATTCATCCAAATTAACCAAAAGGTGACTAAAACGAAAATTTAGCACATAAGAACATAATAAAAGGTTAATACATGATATTATGACCTTAAGGACAAATTGATAACCTTTTATAATAACTATAAATAATATAAAACCTTTTATCATACATGAAAACACCAAGACTTTATACAACCCCCAAGGCTAGACAAGCACATATGAGATGAAACCTTGGGCCAAGATAAACAAGGACAAATATGACCACATGGAGAACATTTAGGACCATGTCAAGAACATATAAAAAAAATTATAACCCTTTGAGAGTTTTAACATATAAGGGTTGACCATTTTTGACATGGGGTCAAAATTATTCATTAGTACCATTGTCATACATAGTTTTAACATGAGACATATCTAGGGTGCATATGCTATGCAATGTGTACCTAATATTGAAAAATCCAAATTAGGTTCAAATTCAAAAACACTCTCAAGGACTATCATCACACACCATGATGGACATTAATAATATATATTGAGCCAATCCATACAGTAGTTGGTTCACCTTTAATATGGTTGAGGTTAAATAACTCAATCTTACCAAGTTTTTTGGTTAGACTTGATTGTATCATCTATCCTCATTAGTTTGATAGTATGAGTTGAATTTTTTCACTCATACTTACTAGGTTATAAGTATGATTGGGTTACACGATTGAGTTTATCTCTTTTGTCAAGTGGTAGCTCACATTTTCTTAAATTTTTTGGGTGTGTGCCTTCAAAAATATCAATATCTCCTTAGATATATGCACCTTTTGGATTTATGTATTTGTATTAATATTAGTTTCAGAGCTTTAAAATGATACATATTTTAAATCAAGTTTACAATAGGAAAGGTAGTTGTATCAATACATAGGTGTGATCCTAAATCTTATTCTTTAATTTTAATATTTTTAATACTTCCAATTTTAGATTATATGTATTAATTATGTATTGAAACATACTCTTAGTTGTAGGTCAGTCACCAACAAAGCACTCAAGTTGGACTCATAAAAAGACAAGGTGTGTTATACACACTCAAGTACGTATTTATTCTCTTTTAAGCCAAAAATTTCATTACTAGATTAAATGGGGGAGATGTAAATGATATTTATGGATTATATAACACCTCATTCCTGTACAATTAGAAAACTCATCCCTTGGTTGTTCTACTCAATTATAGACCTTTCCCACTTTTGAAAGTCTTTCATCTTCTCTATCTTGTGCCCTTTGGCCTATCTCTTGGTCCAACTAATCTGATGTTAATGACATATACCTTATATATTTCCCATAATGCTTAAAAAATGTTTATCTTATGCCTATTCAAGTTTAGAGCATGTACCTAATTTATTGTTCCCTTGACACTAGCATCTTGAATAGACACCTACCTCGATGTAGGTGTCTAGTTCCCTAAAGTCATCCAATTTTCAAATAAAATGTATCCTAATGGTTGAGATTAGTGATTTAATGTGATATATTTCCTGATAGGAGTGTTATATATTCACAATCACTCCTCATTCATTCCTCACATAGCATACACCTATAAAATACCTAAGCTAACTTATCAGAGCATTCAATTAATCACTCAATAAAGAAAACTTCCCTATTTTATATTATTTTCATATCAATATTAGGGATATAACATACATAGGTTTTAAGTATAGAATGAGTATCCTAAGATCTTGATTTTAAAAATTAAAATCTTAGTCACTATTGTACTTACTTTCCACATATTACATGATTCACATAATCCAACACATATGGGAGAACTACATCATTATAAAGCACTCTTTAGAGTATTGTATATGTAGGTATTACTCATTGATAGAGGGGTATTTAGGGTCATCTCAACACAATGTTCACACTATCCCATTTTTTATAAGGTCATTATGAATATGAAAAACTAAGGTTTTACAATTTCATGAAGAGCGACAGTTTATAACCTAGATTCTACTGCACTAGAGCGAAGACAAAGACAAACATATTAATCATCTAGGTAGTCACATCCTTTTCTATTAGGTATTCTAGATAGGATACCTATGTCATATTTAGATAGTAGGGTTGATGTAACCATCCTAGATTAATGTTAATGTCTACAACTCTAAAGGCACATAATCCATAATTTGGTGACTAATCCAAAATCCTCTTCCATTTTGCTTCCTACATGTTCTATATTTAGAACTATGTTAACATCAGAACTATATAAATACATTTATTTGTCATTTTCATATATATCATAGTTTTACTTTCTAGTCTAATCCTGTCTTAAAATAATGATTCAACATATGTTATATATGAGTTTAGCATTCAATTGTCTTGATATAGAGATAGTTTATCTCTTTCATTTAACCCTTTATAACCCCAATCTAGATTTAGAGTTAAATAATTTCCAAAGTGGTTGTAATAATCACCAAAAAACAAAGTTCATATAAAAAAATTTGATCAACTTCATAATAATTTTAATCCCTTTAAACAATTTAAGTTAAATGTAATATAACTATGCATAGCTTCTTATGAAGTCAGTATATGTCATGTTCATGAGACTTAATGATAGGGGATTTTTTGGACATCCATTTAACATATAGTCAAGGGAAATAATAATAAAACTACCAAAATAATCAATAAAGATACAATTAAAAAAACACATCCACATTTTTTGACAACGTATTTTTATCTAGACCTTAAAATAAAATAAATTTATTATTCACCAAGTCAATACAATTAAAAAAATAATGTGGTACCAATTATTATCTATGAATCATATGTGAAAATAGACATTATATGAAATAAATGCACTCATTTATATATATCCAATACATAAATGAAATGAAAACCAAGCAATCAAGATCATGTAGATCTAGTGTTAGTTCATAGAATCTCTATGTACTCCTAGTTTTCATGATCTTCCAACCCTCCCTTATGATGCTCTCCATGAATATTATTATCTAAGGGTGAAAATTATGCTACATCAATCTCGTATAAGGATAATGTAGTTAATAAATTTATATTAGTATAGTTGAAAAATCAATAAATAATATTTTATATAATTACCATTGTAATATTATGACAACATTGATTAAAATTAATCAAAACCATACATTTTATATCAAATAAATATGATCAAAATAGATAATCAAAATGGAAAATGCAGCAATCTGAAAAAATGATCAAAATGGAATATAACTTATTATTTCACACAATTCATAAGTCTAAATAACTATTAATATATGTGATGTTTGTAAAGGATAGGTTAGGATGTAAAATAATGCCTTTAAATAAGTCATTGTCCCAATGACATTATTAAAACTAACATATATTATTTATCACAAGTTAAACAATCTTTCCATCCCAAAAAATGAGGATATGGTTTATGTAACTTCTCATAATTATTTCATTTTATACTTCCCTAAAAGAACTATATTGGCCCTACTTAAACCCATATTGAGCCAGTGTTATAATGTGCAATTGAACTCTTGTGAGTTTTGAGTATATTGGTCCCAATATATCTTACATTAAGCTATTTATCTAATGTGTAAACCATTTTTGGCTACCAATTATTTATACAACTACTATTAATAATAACATATATTTCATTATATTATATTTACATAAATTTTTATTACTCATAGAATCTTATAAAAATAATTATGTATAATTCTTAAATAAATATTTTTTCAAAAAAACATCATAATTATTCCATTATAGGATGGTAAGAGTCAATTAATATTTTACTTATATGTTCCAATTACTTAACTTATAGTTACACCACCATTATCCTTCTTATATGATTGATGATGATCAACATTTAATAAACATCCTTTTATATTGGTCATCAAACTTTAGGAAAGAATGATGCTCATGGCTATTATGCAGTCAAATAAATCATACATTATAATAATCTTAATGCAAAAAACATTCAAAATGAATAAAATATCTTCTTATGTAATTCATAACAACCACTTACCAATCCATAAATTACAAGATATCTAGAAATATTTAATAATACAACTAAAAATTTGACAGTCTCAATTTTCATTCACTTAGTCCACTAATATGAACTCATATGGATAGGGTTATAAATATCAACATAATGGTCAAATCAGCTCAATTATTTTATGAATAAATTTTAAATAAACAAGCAAATAATATTTTGAGGTGGTTACCTACTCATACCATTATCCAAGGAATATTTGTCTTTTAACTAACCTTCTTCTGTGATGGACTTGTAGGTAGTTGAACCAACTACCTAAAGGTCTATAGTATTTCATTAGATACTAATATACAACCCTTATGATTGACTATGCTATAATTTTAAAACTTATAAAATTAATAGCCATAAGGTAATTATAGTGAAATAAAAAACTACCACTACAAAAATAACTAAATTATCTCAACTCATTTATCCTTTCCAAACACCTATTGACACTAAGAGTTCCAAATTCCTCTAGTTTAATTCAAGGTCATATGAAAACATGCAAAATTAAAATGTAATCAAGATTATAGTAAAATACATATCAAAATCATAATAAAAATGTCACAAAAGGTTTTAAAATCATCAATGAAGACACAATAACATGATTCCTCTAATCAATGTTATAATTAACAAGAACAAACTCATATATCCACCACTTGGTGTCACAATCATATGGATGAAACATACAGTCACACAATGGTATCATAATCACAAAGGTGAAACATACATCTACCTATAACTTTCTTAGTTCTAGATATGAAAATACCAACAACATAGCCACCACATAATGTCTAAAACCATTACACAGTACTGTATGCTACCATAATGAAGGTATGAATAACATTTCAAATTCACAAAATCCACGATGATTCTTTATTAATATCTTACCTGTGAAAAAAAAACAAAGGTATTTCAAGCACAATAAATTATCTCAAATTTTTTTGGAACTTAGTAAGAAAAGAAAATAATGGGGGTTATTTTTTTGCATCATTTTCAAGGTAAACTCAGATCCAAAGTTATAAAACATATTAAACATAATCAATAAAATTATTCTTACACTATCTACATTTCATGCCAATAGTTCTACAAGTTTAGTAATATCGAACCATTGCAAGATAATTCTATTCATTTACATAAAAACATAAATATACATACATGTGCATGCATGCATGCATCTCTCTCTCTCTCTCTCTCTCTCTCTCTCTCTCTCTCTCTCTCTCTCTCTCTCTCTCTCTCTCTCTCTCTCTCTCTCTCTCTCTCTCTCTCTCTCTCTCTCTCTCTCTCTCTCTCTCTCTCTCTCTCTCTCTCTCTCTCTCTCTCTGTGTGTGTGTGTGTGTGTGTGTGTTTGTGTGTGTGTGTATTCATATGTATATGTATGTATTAATTTTTTAGGTGATAACTTTATGAAATCAAAGAATTAATTTAGCAAGGAATTTTTGCAATCATAAATTATCCATATATTTACAACATATATGTAGGATAAGTCATATTCCATATTAGCTTAAATCCTACTCTAACCATACTATTATCAACTTTTCACATACTAAAGGCATTCAATTCAAGAGTGACAAGCTATATACCTAGTAAGGCAATCCAAATTATACAAAGTGGAATCCCATGTTGGATTTTACACTAAATTTTTTGACTTCACAATCAATTATGATAAGAGGGATAAACCATTCAATTTCTACCAAAAAGGTTTAAATATTTTAAAACTAGCTATAGTCATACCAAGGTGTGATAAGTGTCATTAACAACTTAAATTAGGTTAATGGTTACTTAATCTAGTCAATCTTTATAATTAAAAAATCACCATAGTGTTATGTACTAACCCATTTGGGGCTAATTGTAATAATATACCCTATATAAACTAAACAAGTTATTTTTTATATCAAAATTTGTCACACAACAAATTCCTTTTAGATAGTCTAGGGAGTCCAAACAACTGTTCATTTCTTTATGGAATAATAAATTTTGAACCCAAGACAGTAAAAATGACAAGAAGATCAAATTTCACAACTATCCTACAACCTATTAAACACATATGAGATAAATTTAGAGCTTCACCAGTGAAAGAAAAATCATAGAAATGATGAAATATAAGGGCATAAAACCATACTGGTTTCATTTAGCAATGGATACCATCAAAATGAATAGTATATCCCATATTCTATTATACTATAAATCTGTTATAAAATAATGCAACGTAATGAAGTAACTTTTATTATGACAATCAACATAAAAGGTATTTATACAATATCTATATCTATGATAAGTAGTTATTATAACTCTCAAGTCATGTATTAATACCATCTTAGTAATCCCAATAGATAAATAATAAATTATATAATTATGGTAGACACATAAAATAGTGATGATAGAGTATGATTCTACTAAGTATAGTGATCAACTAAGGCTCATAGTCTTTATTAATTATTAATTTCTAGAATCACAACCCATAATAAGGGATGTCTATATGAGAGGTAATAAATACAGCTTGAAAATCCCTTCAATAAGAGACTCATTTATCATAATGAGAACAAATTACATTAAACCATATCTATAATTAACATCTAAACTTGGTTAATATTATTTCATCTCCAGTATCCAAAAGGAGTTATTGATGTATACAATGAGAAGTACATAAAATCATAGGTATACAAAAAGGAATAGACTTTTTCCCATATGACCACAATGCATTTACCCAAGAATAATTATTGATGCACTAAGAAATCAATCTATATTTCTTCCTTTCCCCATATGATGATATTTATTTTCATAAACCTACTATAACTTAATTATTTATTCCTAGTAAGGTGGCTTTATATCCACATTACTCCATGCATAAATCATATTTTCCCTCTTTTTCAGCTAAGAATTTCCTTTGCCAATGTTAATAGAATCGATAGGTTCAAGAGTTTGAACCTACACTCTAATACCATATGTTATAACCCACTCCACATTCATAATAAATTTACTAAAATTATTTGTAAAACTAGGGGTAATTCAAACTTAATATATATATATATATATATATAGATAAATTTAAGTACTACCTTACTCAAACACTACATAATTCAAAGTGATAAGTTGTTACATACCATAACACTAATTCTATTGAATAGTGTTATATAATATTCATAGTCTTCCTAGAACTTAGTTAATGTAACAAATCATATATTTGAATCTACAACTCAACCTCAAACTTATGAAAATTAAAATTAAAAATTTATATAGTTAAATATCTTATTCTTATATGTGCATTACATCAAAAAATTGTCTCGAATATACTATATAATCTATAGCCAATGACTACAAGTGTAATAAATGAATAGAATTAGTATATCTAATGTATATCATTATTACTTAGCATCAGTTGATTCAATAATGAAAATTTTACAATTTAGTCTTAACTAGACATTATGACCATATGTTAACACTATTTCATAATATTATATTTAGCCACTACTAAGAAGTATAATAGACATTTATAACCACAACCTATACTGTATAATGCAAACATATATCAGAATACAATGTTGGTTTTAGGCATTGTTGAATAATTTAATAGAAAAAAATTGTAATATTATAATATATTTTCAATGAAATGGTTCATGAAATTAGATTAGTATCCATAAGTATGCATCATTATCAATTTATATTCAGTTATAGAGAGGGAGACAGTCATCTAGGAAATTTCCCTCCGACCATAAACCAATGTTATCTTGCATACCTCTTGACTAAGAGTGGACTTTATCTTCACATAGGGTAAGATAATGAAAATGAGAGAATCCAAAACCATATGAAAACATATTTGAAAGTATAATAACTATTAAATGTGTCGAGTCTTACATAATCTAGGCACTCATATATATATATATATATATATTATATATATATATATATATATATATATATATATTATATATATATATATATATATATATATATATATATAATTACGTCAATAAAGCACACAAACTAGAAATTACAATGGAAAGACACTGCATATAGCTATAGCATTGATTTAGAAAAAATCATTTTTATATTATTAATTAAATTAAATATTTTGGATTTTATTCCACATAAATATAAATTTTGAGTATAAAACATTGTTATCATTTCATGTCATGTTAAAAAATGATCAATGATTATAGTTAGGATTTATGTCTATCACTTGTCACCCATTAACAATAAGGATTATTATTCATTCATTAACTCATCCATAATCACAAAAACTCCTCCAAACTATATCATATAAGGATAATATGATCAAAATTTCATAATAGAGTTTTCAATAGGAAAAGAATTCATAAGATCATATGTTTTTACATAACCCAAAACTGATTTTTTTATTCATTGTATGCACCGTAGATATAATTTCTAACTATTTCACAATATAAAAGTTTCAATAGCATGACCTCATTAATTTTTAAGTAAGCTTAGCTTAATATAACACATTAATTATCAATCATACCCAATTGTGGTTAATCATATCTGAAGAGGTCAAGACTCACAAAACATTTCACATATAAAACACTAGCTTGTTTTAATCTTTTGTGATTATTCCATAGAATTCAATTACTATGCAAAATCAAAAGCTATAAATATAATATCAATCACTAAATTTTAGTTTTATTTTAACTTTTCCATATAAGTATACTTCACTCTAAGAAGACCATTCTACATATAAAAAATCACCTTCACATTGAAAAGGTGAAGAATTATATTTGTAAAAATTCTTGGTTACTGTAAATTTTTTTATGTTATGACAATTTATGGCCTAAAAGTATGCGTAGCTTCCTTTATAACCTATAATAAATTGATCCATGTCTCCCATATATAATGTTATCACTAATCAATATTTGAACAAAAACATATGCTTCACTATTATTCAAGATTTACTAAAAAAATTAAAGATTTCTGAATAATTTTCATCCACTTATAAGCCTATATGTGGGAATAAACTGCCACGTGCATGTTTATAAAAGGAGAATAACCTCCCAAATTCTTTCATTTATAATTCAACAAAATATATAACCATGATAAAACATTTAAATTATATCCATGTATGGTTCATATGGTCATCCTTTTTTGATAAGATAAGATACAACTAAGTATGATCCCTATGCCAGACTCTTAAATGAAATGAGCTACAACTAGATACAAATTAAGTAGATAATAATACCTAGCCACCAAAGTGATGCATAAAAATACTAAATAATATTCAAAAAACTAGTCATAATTTGTTAATAAAATTAAACCTTCAATTTGAATACCAGACATCATAATAAGAATTACAACTAGTCATATCAACACCAAAAATATGACCTTAAATTTTAGTTTCACATCCTCATAAACTTATGCTACAAAAAAAAAACAATAAAAATAAAATAAATTCACCCAAATTTAGTCACAAGACTAAACAAAAGACATGTTATAGTCATTTATTAATAAATCCAGTAAATATAGCCACCAAATTTAGGCACATCTACCAAAAATAGGCATGATATAATTGGTTATTAAAAAAACCAATAAAATATAACCACCAATTTCGATGCACATCTACCAAAAACAACATGCTATATAAAAAAACTATAAACAATTTAAAAACATTTCCAAATTGAGTCATAAGACCACCAAAAATACTTGCTACAACTAGTTATTAAAAAAAACCAATAAATGTTAACACCAAATTGAGTCACATCCACCAAAAACAACATGATACATTTGGTTATAAAAAACTAGTAAATATGACCACCAAATGAGGAACATCTACCAAAAATAACATGTTATAGATGGTCTTAAAAAAGTCCTCCCATAAGCTATTGTCATTACATAGTGAGACAAATCATTTAATATAATCTCATTACCAAGGGCATTTATGTTAATCACCAAATTGAGGCACATCCACCAAAAACATGTTATATTTGGTTATAAAAAAAATAGTAAATATAATCACCAAATTGAGGAACATCTATCAAAAACATGATACAACTAGTCTTAACAAGTTCTCCCATAAGTTATGGTCATCACATAGTGAAACAAATCATTAAACATAAATGTCATTACCAAGTCATTTATGTTAATCACCAAATTGATGGTACATCCAAAAAAAAAAACATGCTACATTTGTTTATAGAAAACCAATAAATATAATCACCAAATTGAGGAACATCTACCAAAAACAACATGCTACAACTGGTCTTAACAACTCCTCCCATAAGATATGGTCATCACATAATGAAGCTAATCATTTAACATAAATGTCATTACCAAGACCACCTATAAAATTAACTCTCTCTCTCTCTCTCCTCTCTCTCTCTCTCTCTCTCTCTCTCTCTCTCTCTCCTCTCAATCTCTCTCTCTCTCTCTCTCTCTCTCTCTCTCTCTCTCTCTCTCTCTCTCTCTCTCTCTCTCTCTCTCTCTCTCTCTCTCTCTCTCTCTCTCTCTCTCTCTCTCTCTCTCTCTCTCTCTCCATCTTTAAAATTTTTCATACTTAAACCTAAAATTATATATATCTACCTTTTATTTTCCTAAAATTTGGCTTCAATTTGGTTTTGATAATCATTACTCAACTAATCAATATTTGACAAGTTTGTCAATTATATACTTCATAGGTGAGCATATTTTTAAAATAATACATTAATTTTCCTAATTTACTTGAAATATCAAATAGTATTTATGTTATTAAGTAATGGATATCCTGACTAAGTGAGATTTGGCTATGTGTCATGATTTTTGGCATATGTAAAATAATTCATTATTACATGTTTAAAATTGCAATGACTACCTAGCTACATTGTATCATTTTGAGTGTTAAGATATAATTTGATAATGTGTTTTTGATATAATAAAATTTATGAAGTTAAATGACCACTTGAGAGATTGATGTCACACCATATGTTTCTATATCACTACATCACACATTCTAGGCTAGAATTACAAATCACAAGATCTAACGACCATTTGATCAATTAAGATTGATCCATGATTTATAATATCACTTGATTATGAGATCTAAAACAATGGAAAAAATATATAAAATAACCAACTAGTTTATTAAGCTATGCCACACCATGCATTAACATCTCACAATATAGAAATTAACATATGAAATATGTGATATAGTCAATTGATTCATCAATAGAGTGCCACATGTCCCTCCCTGTACACTCAGCTTCCACATGTCATAATATTATTTTTCAAGATGGATGTTCTAGTATATTATATGACATGTGTCAAGCCACATTTCATCATCTTGTGGTTTCATATATTGATAACACCACAAATTTGGCAAGAAATAACAAACTAAGTGATTAAGTGGGAATGACAAATTCAATGAATAGAATATGATATAGGTAGGGGATCTAAGATGAACAACAATTATTTAAATCACATAGATAACACAACACATAGATTTTAAGGTGCGAAAACATCAAAAAGGTGATAACCTCACAAGATAATAATTATTCAAATATGAGGAAATTTATTCCCAATACATTAACTTATCCTTCTCACTTCTTCACTTAGTGCTTCAAAAAACATAAAAATTTGATATGATCAAATAATTTCATATTAGTGACATGATTTCACAATATGGGTAAAACCATATTTATAGTGAAATACCAAGGGAGGTGACCATTGTAAAAATAATAAGTTCATCCATCTTGATAAATTCATTTAAATAAAGTTTGACAACTTATTAAATAATTAGAAATTTATTATCTATTTTCATGAGGTTTCCACCTTGTGTTAATAAATAATATATTATTATTATTTAATGACTTTAATAAATCTAAGGGATAATAATCCCATTAAGGATTAGATGCTCTAACAAGGAAGAGGCCATGTTTTCCATAGTGATACATATAACAAAGATAAAATTTTATGAATTGGTGATAGAGAAGTGTAAAACAAAAAAATATATTTTTATAAGATAAAATAATATTAATAAGTAGTTAAAGATAATGAAAAATGCCACATGTCAAGTAAACCCACAAAATTTAGTGCCATAAAATAAAATTAAAATTTTATGGATGGATAAAAATCATTGCTATTATATAATTAATTCTCATGTATGGTGGATTCAACAAATGAGTTAAAAAAATTTAAATTGATTACACATTGCATCCATAGGTCAACTCAATTACATTTTCAAATTGTTATATGTGAATTATTTTCAAGAGATTCATAAAGAACCAAAATCCCTATAACTCAATGTTTGATATAGTGCTCAATTTTTTTTAAAAAATGGATGAAAAAAACCAAAAACCTTCTCATTAAATGTTATACTCTATAACTAATAAATAATATAAAAATAAAAATTTTTACATGACCACCTTACTTGGATATTTTAAACATTACACATCAATCTACATAGAATTTAGAGCTGCCCAAAACTACAAATATGAAAATAACTTGTCCCTGTGTCATGGGAAATACATAAATGAATTGTTGGAAATCAAGACAGATGGAATCTAAAAGGAGAAATAAAAATCATATATATTTCCATGTTCTAACCTAGTTTTTAATTTTTTCATTGTGGGTGTTTATAAAAGTGACATATTTCACAAAACTAATAGTGCCCATCTTATCACTTATGTACTAGGCTTAGATTTTGAAAAAAATTATAGGATTCCACCACTAATGATTTCATACATCCAGAAAATAGTTAATAATTGGTTCAAAAATAAAAACATCATAAACACATTGATAGGATAGGCCCAAAAACCACTTAAATTTATCTTTAAAAAGAAGATCCCATTTTTTTAGTTCAAGCTTGGTGTTAGAATATCTATGACATTGATAAATAGACTAGATAGGGATCCATTAATCACTCATGTGGATGAGTTTTGGGTCCTATTTTAGTCTACAATTTTATAGGGAAAAAGCATTCCCACACTGGGATAGATTATAAGATAAAATCTAATAACCTAGAGAGAATGCATGCATGACCAAATTGATCCTAATTTTTATATGATTTCATACTTGGTGAATGTTATGTTTGGAACTATTGCCCCAACCGTTATTCTTCATTGGGAGTATAAATGATCAAAGAGGAAATGTGATGAATTTTAAAATATTCACAAACATAAATATAAGGACTATATGAAATAAATTGTAGAGAATTTATACCAATGGTTTATAAAGCCATAACTGGCAACCTATGCCTAGGTT